>JAWQEG010002368.1:0-92205 GCA_033782935.1 Petrolisthes cinctipes | reverse complement strand
CTCATCAACCACCAGCTCCACCACTTATTATATTGCGGCACTCACTATACCACATCTAACTTACAGCACAGACCATCTTTTAAGTAACCCATGCACTATATATCATACATGTATTTGTAGTGCCACGTATTGTAGTATCCATCCCCTTCTCTAGTCACGTATACTCACTATCAGTCACTCCCGTTTATTACTAAGTTCACCCACTGCTCCACCTACCTGCACTGCTTTAACCAAATGACCTATTTACCCAACTTGCCACCCATTCATTACACAATTCATCACCTGCCCCACTGACCTAATTACATCCACGGTTGCGAATTTATTTCTTAACTCTACGGCCAATAGTGTAAATGTCCGATGATGTTAGTACCTGATGCAACATTAGAATTAATAAGGTGTTGATTTGTGTAACAGCAATGGTCATCACAACACATCATGATTGCCCCCATAAAAGGTTATCCTTGTAAACTGTGAAAATACAGGGAAAAGCATCGCTATGGATTCACAATCTCTTCAGAAGTTCCTACAAAAATGGAGAGTTAAATTATATGCCGTAGATAAACGTAAGACGCTAAATTGATGTCAGTGGAGGCTATAGTTTCCCACTCACCTCAATGCTATAAGACTTGTTGATGGCGAACCTCTCCCTGTTGACCTCAGCTGCCCTAATCATGTTTTCTTCCTTGGTGGATTTCTCTTCTCCTGTGTTGTCTTTGGTGAAGTGTGGGTGTCTTTGGAAGAGTGGGAAGAGCGGCACTGTGCCTTGTCTTGTGGTCAGCTCGGTGCCACAGTGCCAACAGAACTTGAAGAGGCTGTAACGAGCGAACTCCAGCGTGGTGGTGAGAGGAGTGAAGGGGTGGGATGTCAAGTAGGGAAGGTCGATGATGGTAGGGGAGGGTGGCTGGCAGGAATCAAAGCAGGATAAGGACTTCCTCTACCGACACTGGAATCCACTTTAGCCACTCGCTCTTGTCAGGGACCGACCTAATGGCTCCAGCCTTCTTTTATTGCTTACGAAAGACTCTGAATTTTGACACGCAGACACGCCCCGCCCTACCGCCCTGAAGCCCTCTGTTGATTGGCCCTCGGCTCGCCTCACTCTGCCTCGCTATTGGTTCCCTCAAGAGCTCAGTAGCCAATGATGCGCAGGGAGCAGTTACGTAGCGCTCAGGGTCACGGAAATGTGAGTTTCGTAACGGATAAGTGATTTACCGTGGGAGGGAAGAATTACCCTTAAAAGCAATATTGGTATGCCGGGGAGGAGGTCACACGTGGCAGGGAGGAAATGGAGGTGGAAAGGAGAGAGAGAGTGAAAAAAAGGGTGAATGGAGGAATGGGTGTGGATAGACTCATGGAAAGGTGGGAATAGAGAAATGCTGAAGAAAGAAAGGAAGGAAGAGAAAGGGAGGGAGGGAGACAGAAAGAAAGGATGTATGTGGAAAAAAGGGAGGGATATGTTGGAAAAGAAACACGGTGAGTTAGGGAAGGAAGGACAATGATAGGACTTGGGAGAGAAAGATGAAAGGTATGGAAGAAAGATGAGAATTAAAGGGGAGGGAAAAAGAGGAAAGAAAAGGAAAATAGTAGCAAGTGAAAAAATTACAAAATGAGAGAAAAGTTATATATAGCAGGGAAGGAAGGCATTGTGCTTTGTGGTGCATTTTGGAGGCATTGGTGGCTTTCAAACTGCCTAGATGATCTTAAAGGGATATCCTCTTATTGGTGAATTGGAATATTTCTGATGCCTTCAAAATATGCCACGAAACAGATTCTCTATTAGTATCATTGAAGGTGTCTGTTTTCTGGCATAGTTTGGAGGAAGTTTGACTATCAAGCACTATACTTGATAATACCCGAATGAATAGCCTTTATATAACCCAGAGTGAGGTAAGGACAGAAATAGACCATGAAGAATAACATTAATAGTATTTTTAGTATTACGCAATATATCACACAAATACTAAATTTTACTGTATATCAAAATATAATATAAGCACAGAGTTAATTAATGTGTAACAGACCCAGACAAACAAAACAAAAAATACACAACAAATATTTCCCACAAAATGTGAGTTACAGTCAGACTATTTATTATTAATTAAGGCATTGTAGAACATCACGGCTTCTGTTTACTGTGGCCTGTGATGTCCTCAAACAGTAGGTAGGATATTGATTCCTTCAGACTGTGACAGAAACCTGACCACCTCTCCTGAGATAATTTATTTCATGTCACAACTTGGAGCAATCAATGATCTTCATATCACCAACCATATCATACATAGTCCTCTTGAATGGACTGTCAAGTTTTCTTTAACAGTTACATATAAAACACAAGTAAAGGTCCAGCCCTCACCTGTTGATGTAATTGTGGCTCTGGATACACAAGTTTGGCTCAAGCAATATTGATGTTACCTTTGACAATTTTTAGAAGAGAGTATCAATGTTGATGTACACATAATTATGAACAATAAAGCATAGTCATAGCACTAAATGGTGAACAGACTGTTTTAGTGCTTCTGCAATAATAAAGTAGGGGATAAATACTACTGACCACAAGAATTAGGATTAAGATATGATACAACTATTGCCGTTTAAAATTATAAATATTTCTGGTGATATGTTTTAGTAATAGTGATTTTGTTATGTGTGATAATATAAGGTTCATTGATGACCGTAAGTTTCGATACACATTCAAGTTAGTCGGTTAATGAATATCACTTTTGGCATATGAGTGTCTGCTTGCAATACAGTGGAAGTTACTATTTATTAATAAGAATATTGTCTACTTTAATTTTAGAGGGAAGCTGTTACATGTTACCTAGTCACCCCTATGTGTGTAGAAATAATATCATGTTACATTCAAGGTGTATGGTGGTATTTTTAGTTTATTCCCGTTATTTTTTCCATTAGTGCCACATTTTATCTGAAGTCATCTTTTTGTATGTATCTCTCATGGTTGTGTTGGGCTTTCCAGTGTATCTTCTGGCTCCTCCTCGACATCTGAAGAAGTGATGGTGGTGGATGTGGAGGTACGAGTAGGTGTGGTGGTGGTGCCAGAAGTTGTTGTTGTAGTCGTTGTGCTGGTAAGTCCTCCCTCTCCTGCTTCCGTTTTCTGCCTTTGGTTACTGCCTTCCTCTCCTCCCTCTTCGGGTTCTTTCAGTGCCACTTCTATGGTTCTTGATTCTGCTACTTCTTCCTCGTTCTTCAGTCCTGTTTTGTTCTTTTTTATGGTTTGTTTGACTGGCTGTTTGGCCTCGTTGGATGTGGCTGAAACAAAAGATTGGCATCAACGAGTTAGCAAATAATAAATACACTTATGTAGGTTTGTGTGAGAAAGTAATAACATTAGTCCCTAATAATTACACATTTAATTACATATAAACACAAAACATACAACGCTTGTACTGAGTGAGTATTTAATGACATGTGGAGATATTAATTGCCCTCAGCCTAGCTCAGTCCACCAACAATGTCACACTCCCCATAACAAACAGCTTAGCCAGATGCACGTGTAATCTCAAGGCAGAAGAAAATATACAGGGATTCAGAGCTCGGGAATTGAGTTGGATTCGTAACAAGCAATTAGTGAATGGCCGGAGTGGAGGCAGGGTCCAGGGGAAGGTGGGGTAGGGTAGGGGGAGAGAGATGTGATATATATATATAGATGAAGAGGGAATATGAAGGGTTTAGCTGAATACCACACTGTACACTCGTGGACATAAGTTTCAGTACACATATGGAATAATGTTCTTGCGTGCTCATATGATGTTAATGTTTTGAATAGTGAGTAGCTGCTTGAAGTAAATTAGAAGATGTTGCTTAACCTACTTATTGGAAAGTTTCTCAGCCAACGAACAAAGGAAAGCTGTCAAACTTTTACATGAGTTACCCCAATGTGAAGTATTATTATTATTATTATTGTCCTCGACTGTACAATCAAATAAAAAAATCGTATAATCGTCGTCGTCGTTGTCGTTCTGTCCGCTAATTTCTTCCATATATATATATATATATATATATATATATATATATATATATATATATATATATATATATATATATATATATATATATATATATATATATATATATATATATATATATATATATATATATATATAAAACTAGTTGCGCTGAAATTCTTAATACAAACCATTTTCAACTTAAATTTACAGACAGACATGCATATATATCTGAATCCATTTTGCCTATGTTTATGCCTATGTCTGTTTTGTATATAATCTATCTGTTTGTCTGTCATCATGTCTATATAGTTTGTCTTGTATATGATGAGGTTAAGGGGAAAGTACAGTGTTGGTAAATCTGGAGCAACTGATTCCACAAAATTATTCCAAGCAACAGGCCACCATTATATTTGTTCATCTAGTCCTGTATCCTGGCATACGTAGTGTAGGAGAAATGAAGACGCTCCAATGTTCCAAAAGTGAACCAAAATCGTATATACTCACGTTTAGGTTTGACACATAGGTAGCCACACTCTCCCACCATACAACACTTAGTGGCTCCTGGGCAGTGGTGATCCAAACTACACTGATCCATACGACTCATGCACTTCACACCGAAACCTTTAGGCGCCTCGCACAGTCCTGGCTTGTCTGCAGGGGTGGGAAAAGGAAGGACAAGGCGTGGGGTTTAGATAGAAAAATGTACTTAAATTATAATTATCGTAGAGGGTGGTCGGGGTTTGGGGTTCAGATAGAATAATGTATACAGATTTTATCGTACTGGGAGGTAGGGGTGTGAGGATGAGATAGTAACATATACACACAAAAGGCGTGACAAGTTAGGCTACTATTAGTTTGAGTCATCTCTGTGTGTGTATGAAAGGTAACGTGTGTGTGTGTGTGTACATACATGCTCTTTGGTGTATAAAATCTACACACCTGGTATGGGTGGGGGTTCAGTTCGTGCCAGAGGGGAGGCGGGGGCCTGTGTGGGTGCTGCCAGCCACCCGTTCACGCCCACTTCCCTCACCTCCTGAGTTACTGGTTCCGTCACTGTCTCCGTCTCAGTCGCCGTCGTGGCCACCGTCGTCCCTTGCCTTCCCACCGTTGTCGTTAGAAAACTTGAGGGCGTTCTGTGGGCAGGAGTTTGGAGTCTGGCTGCTCCTGATGGGGTTGGTCTGGAGGGGCTTTTAGGTCTGATTGGTACCCCAGGGCGAGACCTAACCCTTGGTGGTGCTGGTGCCTTTGGTCTGACATTACTCCCTGCTGGTCTGACACTACTTCCTGTTGGTCTGACACTACTTCCTGTTGGTCTGATCCTTCTTGATGTGGTGGCAGCAGAGCTTGACTTAACATCTGTTGGGTTGGATGGTGATGGAGAGTTGGGGCTTCTGGTGAGTGATCTGGTGGCTGTGGTTCTCCGGCCTGGTGTGTTGGGTAGGCTCGAGGTCAATGCTGCCATCTGGGGGAGGGAGTACGAGCTTAATTTAATAGTGCCACACGTGCCTGATTTTATTATTATTATTATTATTATTATTATTATTATTATTATTATTATTATTATTATTATTATTATTATTTTGGATGTATAAGGCACCTGCATGGATAAATTTACCTGCCCAATGAAGACCTCTCCAACCCATATCATAATAATGTTTCTACTGAAAATATTTGAAGGCAGAAAGATTGTGAAGAGAAGGTGAATTTACTGAATTGTTTAAACACCAAAGAGGCGGAAGTGAGTGTGGCCTGTGTTTCCCCCCGGGGTGTGTAGTTGTGCCCAGCGGTATCCATGAGGCTCATTGTATTGCCTTCAAATTGGAACAGGTGGTACTTTCCCTCTCACTGGGGAAAGTTAATAACTGGAGCATAACGGCGTGGGTGAGACAAGAGAGAGAAAAATACACACACACAGACAGACAGACAGACAGGCTATATTTATGGTCACTTTTGACAGGTAGGACCAGTTGGTGTAAAGCACATGCACACTTACATATATTACCGTGTAGGTATAGCATCAAAATATATTGATAGAATTATATAATCCTTCGAGTATAATAGGTTTCCCAGTCAAAAGCAAAATGGCTTGGTGTTAGCCAGAATACAGCTTAACTAACACCATATCAGCATCGACTTACACTGTAGAAAAAGAAAGTTAAGCCACCCTCCACATAAAAAAAAGAAAAAACAACAACAACTCGCGGGAAAGAAAAAATGCGTATAGCGAAAGTAGCCCCAGAACTGGTGGGTGACGGACGGGTGAATTGTTCCCAGCTACCACCACCAGCCCATCCAGCTCTCTCTTTCTCTCGTCAACATTATTCCCAACCCACTATTGGTGGTGCGGGTAATATTATTTTCTAGGAGCAGCTGCTACATCATTTGGATTAAATTAACTTAGGTTAGGTCACTCAAGGTAATGTTAAGTCACGTCGTGCGTCAGTATTCAGGGAAGGAATGGGTGAATTTGTTTTTCACATTTTTCATGAGAAACTTGGGATTATGGCCACACTGGGCTATGTAGGGCACAGATAACTGGTCTAACCCTCTGACTCTTCCCTCTACTATATAAACTACACCTTCTGACTCTCCCCTTTACCCTTCACCACATAGTCTATTCCCTCTGACTTTCTTTTAGACCCTCCGCCACATTCCTTTACTTCTCAACAACCTCGGGAGAAAAACAAAAAAACAACAACTTGTGAATCATGGTGAAAATCTAGATTATTTGATGGATAGAAAAGGTTTAATTATTTACTGTAGGGTCTGGAAATGTGTTTGTCCACAATATTGAGTAAAGATATAATAAGATAGAGGGTTACCAGAAAGCAGACTACCTCAGTATACGAGTAGAGAATCTGTTTTGTTGCAGTATTTAGAGGACTACGTGGACTCCAAACTGGCCACACCAAACGACACCCTTAATAAGGACCCTGTGATCGTGTTTGAAAATTGGAGGCTTCTGATTCCACCTGACCATGCCACGAAACAAGCTCCTTCAATAAAAAAAAAAAAAAAAAAATAGTTGGTATTTCGTGGCAATATTTGAAGGACTCATTTATCTCCAATTTTCTGACTACATCACAGGGTCCTTAATCTGTTGATCTAAGAATGAATTAATCAGATGCCGGTGAGAGTTACCCTATGATCCCGGAAGGATGCCTCGCCATGTGGCTCCGAAACCACAGCAATTTTTCGAAATGATATTTTATGAAAGTTAGGAAAAGGTTACTTGACCGAACCTAACCCAACCTTAGTAACCTTTCGAAAAATAACTTATAACATACCTTCTTGCATCCTAACCTAACCCAAACCTAATTTTGTCACCTCATTAAAACCTCCAACCCAATTCAACCCAACCCAACCCAACCCAACCCAACCCAACCCAGACCAAATTTTATCCATCCTCCCAAACTTCCAACCCAATATAGAGCTAACTTTATCGATCCACAACACAACAACAACACAACCCAACCCAACCCGGACATAACTTTATCAACCCACCAAGACCACCAACTCAACCCAACCTTACGTACCCTTATCCTCCCCTGGTAGTTTAACGGTGTGAAAAGTAAACTGTCTGGCTGGACCTGTGGAGTGTGGTGTACGGTATGTTGCGGTTCACTGGAGGATGTTGTTTAGGAGGTGGGGGGGGGGGAGAGGTAACGCGCCCCCTTTTCCACCTCTTCAACCCTCACGTTGTAGTGGTATGGAATGCCGTCTGGTTTTTTGTATACTTTCTCTTTCTCTCTCACACACACACACACACTCAACACAAGATAACACACACACACACACACACACACACACACACACACACACCAGAGCTTAAACATCTATCGTGTGTGCATGACCAGTCAACTGCAGGTAACCTCAACGTGCATATGACATCAGACCCTGCATAAAATAAAATAACTTCACACGATCACAACTTTCTATTTACGTTACATAAGAGGGCACTATGGGGTCTTATATAATACTGATATAATTCAATCACGGCTCCTTTTAATATGTATAACGTGACGTAGCTAACAATCATGACTTTTTATTTGGTTGGTGTAATCCAGTACAATATATTCATTCAAATTTCAATCTATTACAGTATTCCTTGTTCCAGTACAGTCCTCTATTTACAGTTCCAGTCCTGTGCAGAGTTTTTAACTTTTACATTCTAATTATATCGTGAACCCAAATTATACCATCGACACACACCGTGCAGCGAAAGTGTGTGGAATCAAACACCAAAATGACAGAAAAAACGTGTCTATTATATGTGTCTGCAGGGTCTCGGGGACGGAATAACAGGACCCGCTACACTTTCTTCGCTATATAGGGCTGCCGGTATATATACTGTACATGGCCCGAGGAAGAACCCCTTTACGTAACCAACAAGAGCAGTGTAACACAACAAGACTGGCCCAACACCAACACGTCCCGGCCCGGCCAGGCCCGGCTTTCACTACACCTGCAAAAAAACATATTGCTTTTTTATTTCCGCCAAAATTTACTTGTTCCCTTCCGGCTGAGGCACCTTACGAGGATGCATTCTAGTGGTCAAGAATACACTTGTGTTTTTCCATACCATAAGAGATCCTGTACAATAATCTCTACAGTCCATGTTCAGTTACTGTGTTTCGTCCGTCGTGTCAATTTAGTTTCTCGTAGTAAAACCTGTACACATACTTTTCAGAGGTGGTCTACATGTAACAGGTGTCAACAAACATTCGAGGACGGTCGCCTACTTGCGCAACTAAGCCCACAGGTACCCTCTTTGTATGGATCGTAAGGTCTCCTAGGGTACTTCTTTTCCTTGTAACTCCTTGTAACCTATATAGGTGAGCCAAATAGAGTTAACGACACTCAGGGAATAGTTTGGTGAGGCTTCATGCTCCCACAACACACGGAAGGGAAGGCATGATACATCACTTTCCCATGTTAGAAATAATTCTATCTCTCACGCTACACGAAAGTAAGCACACACACACACACACACACACACACACACACACACACACACACACACACACACACACACACACACACACACGGTGGCATTAGAGTGTAAACAAACCGGAGTGATCACGGAAAATTTCTCGTCTAGAATGTGTGTTTGTCACGAGTATCATGTTAGCGGTTTATCTGAGGCCCACGTTGTAAATTTCCTTAGTCAGTGTGTGTGTGTGTGTGTGTGAGTGTGTGTGTGTGTGTGTGTGTGTGTGTGTGTGTGTGTGTGTGTATACACGAAAGCCTTTCTCAATGCTTTCTTATTCCCCAAAAGCGTTATAAAAACCATCGAATGTTTGCACAATGGGCTGGAGAAAAACCATTAATAGGTGTCATGAAAAAGAACAGCTGACGACGACTATCAAATTTTTCCTCTGACGACCAAAATAGTGAAAAATAGTTTCATTCCAATTTACAAACTATTGTTGAAGCCATGGATAATGTGCTTAGGGTAACGCCGAACGAGTGAATGGGTACACAATAAATTAGGGTAGAAACTTACATTGCACATAATATGGTAAAATTAGGGTGCAATTAATACCGTGAGCTTCTGTTTACAATTCACAGCTGCTTGTCGAAAAAGAATATCTAGTAGGATTTAGTTGGGTTTTATCATCAGTTAAAGCCATTGGTAAGTCCACTGAAGGAAGAGTACCATTAACAATCTCTTTCTGTGTCTGCTTTCTGTTTACTCCAGGCCACCACGACGAATGTTCTTATGTGACTTTGCAGGTACATACAATAATTATGTCTCCTTCCGCCTTTATGTTGCCAGCCATTGCAGTCATTCTATCACAATAAATTCCCAAGTCATGTCACATCCGAGTGTAAACAGTGACAAACAAACAAAATTACAGAGGAGGGCAGGAAGAAGTTTCGAGGCAGCCAAGCTAAACCAAACCAAACCCCTGCAGCTGACTCCCTCATAATGCAGCGGTGGAGGATAGAAAGACTAACAAACCACAACACCCACTTGTCATGCACTCTCCCGTCATGACACAGCGGATACCGTCATGGAGAATGGCTCCATCTGTTATTTGCTATGCTGTCATTTGTTCCAGAAGGGAGGGAAGTAGTGCATAATTATCATCACAGGGTAGAACATACGGCGAGGAAAAGTCTTATTGTGAAATGTTAACTTTCCATTAATTTGGTTACATGTATAAAGCGTTGTATAGTTGTAAGTTATGGTTATACAGGCCTCATCACCCATCATAATGTGGTGCTGTCAACCATAGATTGGTGTGTTACACCTGCTACCCAGACGCATGAGGACAGTGAGAACATTTATCAATGTTCGGTGCACAGGTGGATGGATCTTCACTAGAATTATATGAATAAATATTTTACCATTCCTGTGAAGAAGGAAAATATGTGGATCTTGATGTGATAAATATATCGTGTAGCGTTACATGTTTAGAATACAGATAAGGTGAACTAATCTCCATAATCTCCTATTAGTGAAATTTAATCATTAAAACTATCAATTGCTCCTGTAATAAGTTATTGTTATTTGTCATGAATGTTTGTTTATCACAGAGCAAAATTGTTCGATTGATGGTGAAGGAAAGGTATAGTTAAGAAATATATATATCAATACTAACATCTGTTATTTAATAATTTTCTGCTGAAATTATAAGATGTTGTGTTTGATTACGTTTATGGCCCTTTACGTAGACAGGCGACAACATGGAACTGATAATACAAAAATACAAACACACAAGCATGCATACGAAACAGTGCCGACACAAAGCGAGGAATTAACTAGTTGAGAGCTGACAATACCGTCTGAGAAGCTCCTCTTTATCTCATCTACCCGGCCCCACGGAACACTATCAGTTGTCTTGTCATTAGTGTTTCCTTTCCAATCACTCACTCATCAATTCCATATACAGTATTATCATCATCATCTGGATCTCATTTCTCAAAAGTATACCTCCTGGCAAGTGATGGTGGGAAGCGGTCCAGTTAGAGCAATTTATTACAGTGTGTGAGAAATATATAGGGTTGAATGTGGGCCGGTTTCACCCTCAAGAGGTCCAGTTTATTTATCACATGGGGAAATCACCACGGGAGCTTTAGGTTAGGATGTACAGTAGGTATCGGAAAGTTATTAAAAGATAGGTCTATGTTGAAGTGATCCAGTGTAGTTTTTCTTGGGAGTTTCTATATTTGGGCTTGCAGGAAGAATGGGAAAGATCACACAGAAGGTGGAGGGATGTGTTAAGGGAGATTATGCAGGTGGTTGAATGTCGTCTAGAAAATGCTTCTTTTTTTATAGTTTCTGGTCTACAAAGTGAGCGTCCTGTCTGGCTCTTACTGGCTTGTTTTATTCCCTGTGAGACGGAAATTTCATAGTGTTAAAAAAATTACTCGTCCCCCTGAGCCTTTATGTGGGGAGGTGGTGATGTTGTTAGGTTGTCATCTGTTAACCACCTGTAATTTTATGCTCTGGGTGACTGAGGAGGAAGTACCGCTTCCAGGTGGTGTGTGTGTGTGTGTGTGTGTGTGTGTATGTATGTGTGTGTGTGTGTGTGTGTGTGTACCGTACTGGATTTGTAAACACATCAAATTTGTAAAATCTAAACCCACAAAGAAATACTGTGCTTTTTCCTCACACACACACACACACACAGGAATGGATGCAGTAAAATAGTGAAGGTAACTCCCTCAGAGCCTGCCTGCCTGTCTGTCTGTCTGCCTGGCTTCCCATATCACCAGAGAAAGTTAGAAATCCAGGGTTTTGACGAAGATCTTGTGTCACTTGCCCCTACACAGATATCTTCAGAAAATCAGAAACTACTCAAATTTTCTTTCGTACTAGATTAAGTCGGATCGCCTTTCGTTGTACATACAATATTTGAATTTTTATGTTGGCAAAAAGTCATCGGTACCCTCATATCATTTCTGAGCTCCTTCGGTAATTTATTAACATTGCAAACTAATATACGACAAGCTACAAGAAACGAACACTTTTTAGAGACAATATCTTGTCGAGGGTTAAGGGGATATTCTTGTGTTGGTGAATTGATTAAGGGACACTGTGATGTAGTCAGAAATTGGAAGTAAACGAGTCCTTCAAATATTGCCACGAAACACCACCTATATGGAAGGAGCTTGTTTTGTGGTATGCTCAGGAGGAATCAGAAGCCTCCAGTTAATTCTCGTACACGATCAAAGGGTCCTTAAGGTGATAGTATACTTTTGGTTCATTGGAGTGCCTTGATTCCTCCATAGCATATCAAGAAACAGGACCAGGTTAACAAACATAATGGTGTCCTGTTGCTTGGAATAGTTTGGAGGAATCAGTTGCTCCAGAAATACCAACAGTGTACTACCTCTTTAAGACACCCATGTAGTGTTGTAATCGCCTTTGACCTGAAGAAGCTGGAGCGAAACGTCTTCCATAAAGGCTCCTTCCTCATCATTGGGTGTTGTTCGTTATAATAGGTGCGTGGGCGGCGGGGCGTGATATGTGAAAGCCAGTGTAATTAAAGTTGTATATGTAAAGAGACGTGTATAGTGTAATTAAAGGTGTGTATGTAAAGAGACGTGTATAGTGTAATTAAAGGTGTGTATGTAAAGAGACGTGTATAGTGTAATTAAAGGTGTGTATGTAAAGAGACGTGTATAGTGTAATTAAAGGTGTGTATGTAAAGAGACGTGTAGAGTGTAATTAAAAGTCTATAGGTAAAGAGACGTGTAGAGTGTAATTTAATTTGTATATGTAAAGAGATGTGTAGAGTGTAATGAAAGGAATCGGTAAAAAGATGTGTATAATTAAGTTTCCTGAGAGCTGCATGGTGGGTGTGTGTTAGGAGGAGACTCTCTCGTTGGGGAATTGGAGGGCAACATAATCCTCCAAACTCCCAAATACCAAACGTATAATATTATTTCGCTGTATAGATTAAGTCACGTGTTGGAAATCTGATAACGTCTGTGGAGAGGCAGAACGTGAAACGATATAATACTCATTGCAACTTTCTCTGATTTTTCCCTGCCTCTCAACACCCAGGCTGACAAACGGCTTACACGTGTTGTTATACCTTGGAAAATCATTACTTTGTATGTTGGGAGTGGGTTTCTAATTCCTGAGTATACATATGGGCGGATAGATAAATAGATAGATAGATGGATAGATATAGATTACAACTTTGCATTGCCTTCATACATCCGACATTGGTCAGTGGGAATGAGTGGGTTTCGACTCTACATCATTCCCCAAAACGTCACCACATTCACCACCATGTATTCACCAAACGTCACCACGAACCATCACCACATTCACCACTTGTACAAAATATTTCAGTCACCACACAACTGTCACACTCAAATACATTCCCCAAAAACGTCACCACGAAGCATCACCATACATTCATTATAATATTTTCCACAAACGTCACCACAATCACCATTACGCTTCAAACAACACCAACTCAATCATGGCCTGTCACCAAAACAGTCGTATATCTCTGTCTTCACCAACGCCTTGCGATTTTATATATTAGGAAAAATCATATCGTTCAAAATTAAATCGTAGCATTATTTCTGTACAGTATACTCTCTCTCTCTCTCTCTCTCTCTCTCTCTCTCTCTCTCTCTCTCTCTCTCTCTCTCTCTCTCTCTCTCTCTCTCTCTCTCTCTCTCTCTCTCTCTCTCTCTCTCTCTCTCTCTCTCTCTCTCTCTCTCTCTCTCTCTCTCTCTCTCTCTCTCTCTCTCTCTCTCTCTCTCTCTGTAAGATAAGTATGGGATATAAAATAGAAAGATCGGTAGGTAAAGAAAAGGAGAAAGATAAAGAGGAAAGAGAAAAAGGGAGAAAACGGAGAAAAAGAATTGGAGAAGAAAACAATGAAAGAGAAAGCCGGGGAAGCTCTCGCACACACAAACACACACACACAGAAGAGTTGTTGTTGTTTGGTTTACCAGCAGCACCCCTATAAGTAAAAGGGGGGGATTGCTGGAGCGAGCCTTTGCCTTAGGCGGCTCGCAGTGTGGCTGCTTTAAGACACCTATTACCTTGGTGGAGGATATGCTGTGACCACCTCCACCAATGTAGTTATTGGTGTTTTAGATATAAGGTGAGATGCTGTGACTGATGCCTCAGGAGCAGTATGATGAGGTAGGTCATGGTGACCCTGTCTTATATTAACAGTGGCATGACAGTCAAGTATGTAGTGAAGGAGTGGGAGAACAGTTGTCACATCACAGTAGCTACAACTCTCTTCAGAGGCAGCATTGAGTATCTGCCCTTTACACTTATACCCCAACCGTAGTCTATGGAGGTGTGTTCGTACTTGTGTTGGTATGGTCCTGGGAACAACAGAAGAGAGAGAGAGAGAGAGAGAGAGAGAGAGAGAGAGAGAGAGAGAGAGAGAGAGAGAGAGAGAGAGAGAGAGAGAGATAAACAAACCAAGTACTCACCGCCAGCATTGACCACAGGATGAACACCGCTCTCATAGTCTCAAGGTTTGATATCCCTGCAAAGAAAAACACTCGAGTCAGCTACATGGGTACCGTTGCTTTACATCATAATACACAATAAATATTTTAGAGACACCTTGTATTTGTAGCATTACCATAGGTTCTAAGCTGAGGAAAATAAGGGTTTTTGTAAGGGAGGTGAAGAATGACAATCGAGACATTCATTGCTATAAATATTGGCATTACTAGACAAGCGTAGGTATTGTATTTCATGTCAGGAATACGGTGTGTGTAGAGATGCTTTATATACACCAAAATTCACAAAACATATACAAACCATTTAACCATCACAAATGTAAAACTAGGAAGGGTTTACAGTATACCAACCACCCAGGATTACCCAACATAAAATTATTGCCCTTAGATAAATAATATTAACGTCTGTAGATAGTTGTCAGTTCTAATATTAACGAGTTACACCCAGTTATTTATTCCGTTTTATCAAGACAGACACAGAAATAATTATTATGATCACATATTCCTTCAAAATTGATTCATCCAAATTATGCCAGGAAACAGGACCAGATTAAAAAAAATAATGGTTGGTCTGTTGCATGGAATGGTTTGAAAGAATGATATGCTCCAGATTTACCAACGCTGTAGATTAACATAATATTATATAATGGTGGTCTGGTGCATGGAATGGTTTGAAAGAATCATGTGCTCCAGATTTACCAACGCTGTACTGTCCCCTTAACTAACCGTACCACTTGGCCACATATTATAACATATAAACAAGACAAGACATAGGCTACAAGGAGATGGTGATGACTGGTACAATGGCTCTACAGATGGTATATAATTTATATATATATAGCTTAGTAACAACAACATATTACAATATACACAGTCATCGTACCAGTCTTCACCATCGTCTTTTGAGTTTGTTGCCCTACTCAATGTTAAGTGTCTTGTCCCTCACACTTACTGTTGTTTATCTTCGCCAATGTTCAAGAATCATAGGCAAGAACATCATTTGTGGTGTGTGTGTGTGTGTGTGTGTAGTCGTCGTATACCGGTACAAATCTCATTCATGAAGGTCTCTCTCAACTTTTTGTATATGATTTGTTATTAAACCTTCCACTCACAGTTTGGAGAATTCGGTTACGTCCTGTACGCTGAAGAAGTAAAGAAAACATCTTCTAACTCTTATGTAATAATTATATTTGATCTAGAGGTAAACGATTGCATACATAGCCATATACCCCTAGACTAACCCACCTTCGTCCGTCCAAACTAAACGTCAATAAAACTGTAGGACAATATCCTAAGTAAGATGTCTATATTCACAGATGGCCGCACCTCACACACACACACACACACACACAGACACAAACACACACCAATCATTCTGCCATCATAAATAATTGTTGTGGTTACATGAATGATAGTTGATTCCCTCTTTCCCCCTTACGTGTCTTCAGTCAGTACGAGCGGCAAGTGACTTTTGTATTATTCTCTGACGTACGCTCCTTCAAACCCACAATTGTTATGTCTGTGCATCTCGAACGAAATTGGACAACATTTTGGGTCCCTTTCACTTTTATTTCATTCAGCAGGTGAGGACATTAAGCGGGTGTCTTGAACATGTTTTGCTCACATGTCAGTGTTCATAAGTTGCAGATAAATGTCTAGTTGTGTAATTTCTGGTGTAATTTGTCTTGGTTTGCAATACATTTACCGAATTAGCCAAGAAAATAAGGAAGGAGTCTGTACATTTTCGCCAGATAAAAAAATAAAAGAATAAAAAGTGTAGGACACCACACTTCGTCATCCGTCACGTCACCCCCTCACTTCCTTAGAACTTTCTACGACATTAACAGCTGACAGTCATTAGTTAAGAGGGTCGTCAAGGGGTGTATGTAGTGTGTCTGTAACGAGTAAAGATGTGTATGTGATGAGTAAAGATGTGTGTGTCTGCATCGAATAATGGTGTGTGTGTCTGCAACGAGTAAAGATGTGTGTGTGTCTGCAACGAGTAAAGATGTGTGTGTGTCTGCAACGAGTAAAGCTGTGTGTGTGTGCAACGAGTAAAGCTGTGTCTGCAACGAGTAAAGCTGTGTGTGTGTGCAACGAGTAAAGATGTGTGTGTCTGCAACGAGTAAAGCTGTGTCTGCAACGAGTAAAGGTGTGTGTGTCTGCAACGAGTAAAGCTCTGTTTGCAACGAGTAAAGATGTGTGTGTCTGCAACGAGTAAAGCTGTGTCTGCAACGAGTAAAGATGTGTGTGTCTGCAACGAGTAAAGCTCTGTTTGCAACGAGTAAAGGTGTGGTGTGTGTCGTCAGTAAGAGCTGTAGTTGACAATTGTATTATAATCGGATTAACACGAGACGAGTTTTCTCCTCGAAGGGATGGACTACTGACACCCAAAAGTTAACCCCCTCGAAATTATATTGAATACGTATTTGGTAATATATTTGAACTGACGCTGGAGATGGTCTTATAATGCCAAAGGACAGACCTCGTTGTTATGTCTATCACATCTGTATAAACAAATAAATAAATAAATAAATATATTAAAAAATTGTGTCCCTAGACTGAGGTTCGTTTTCCAAGTCAAAGGCGAATGACTTGTTCAAGGCTGAAAAATATCTTAAAATCTTAAAGGGATCTTTATCCGGTAGGGTTTGACAATGATGATTATATACGGATAACACAGACTCCATACAGTTACTCCACCTACTGACAATATGTAGGTTAGGGTGTCTATAATAACAACCTAGAATGTATTCCTGACATGCCCCGTTCACTGACCGTTCCAGAGCAGAGTACACGAGGCAACCTTCTATAACGGCGTCTGCGCGGTGACTGACTGCCTGACTGGTTGGCTGCTGGCATCACTGGGCCGCCGTGCATGAACTACATTGAGGACCTTTGTTCTGCGCATGCGTCAGGTGAATCCTCTCTCGTTGATAATGTTTTGTTTTTTATATCTCTCTCTTTCTCTCTCCGTGGCGTAGTCTCCCCAAGCAACAGTTTCACCACAAACAATTTATGTACATGTATACCGTTTTACTGAGGGCGTTGTGATATACGGTATATATATAGGTCCTTGAAATGCAACAGGCGGACCTGATCTAAGGTGAAAAATACGTCAAGTTCAAACCCATTAGCTTTCCCTCCAGGTACAGCTTTCTCCCGTGCACCTTGCCCCGATACACACACACACACACACACACACACACACACACACACACGCCCTTCATGTGTCCTAGACCTCCGGTTCATATTCGATAATAAAGCAGGTACGGTACGGTTTCCTCCGTCCTCTCGCCAGTGTCAACATTCGTTCATTCTCCAGTCATTGATAAATTGGAAGGACACTGATTCCTCCAAACTATGCTGGAAAACAGACAGACAGACAGACAGACAAACAAATCTAATATACCCCTGATGGAATACGATTATATTCTCATATTCATGGCACCACTTTATAAATTTTAACACCCAATCTCTCATTTACTATATCAACAAATTCGTTCCCAAGCTTCTGTTATTCATTACCATACCGGCTAAGAGAGTGATCTACTGGATCTGTGTTAAATATAAAGTATTAAGGGGATAGTATACTTTTGGTACATTAGACCGCCTTCATTCCACCAAAGTATGCGACGAAACAGGACCAGATTAAAAAAAAAAAAAAAAAAAAAAAAAAAAAATAATAATAATAATGGTGGCCGAGGAATCCGCTGCTCCACATTTACCCACATTGTACAGTTGCCTGACGAAGTTCATTAAGACTTGACATCATTTATTTCATGGGATAATTAATATTAAATCCATTTATTTCATGGGATAATTAATATTAAACCCATTTATTTAGTGCATGGTAGGGCCATAGATTTTTTAATAATGTAAACTATAAAATGTCATAAGCCATGTTCAATAATTGCAACATAATCAATAACCATATAACTGTGCCAACATTACGTTTCATATCTTTCATATGACTAGAAAAATCACACAGTCCGTGCTTAACAAACTTCGTCAGGCATCTGTACTGTACTATCCCCTTAAGTATGTTAGCGTATAGTATGAAGAGCATACAGAGGAAAACAGAGAGTGAAAGTTGAGCAAAGGAAAAGAATAATTAACGTTGGTGTTTTTGTCCTTGCCCAGTCGACCGTGGTGTGTTATTATTACTCATTATTATTATTATTGTTCTTATTGTTATTATTACTGTTTTAGTGTTATTGCTTTTATTATTATTGCTCATATTATTGGTTTTATTATTATTGTTGTTGTTGTTGGTTTTATTATTGTTGCTCTTATTATTATTTTACACCTGGATGGTTGGAGAAAATGTGTAGGTTGGACATTCCGGTGGTGTCATTGTAGATGGTCTGGTGTTCGGAGTTTGTGTGTTAATTAAGGAGATATGTACAGTACTGTGTTGAGGATTCCTTGGTGATGGTTTCAAACTCTCCATCCCCCCGTGAAACAAGAACATGAGTTGATAGTGTGTTTCTTTCGACCAGACTATAGCCCTTAATTCCCTCCAAATATCACCTCACACTCCCACCTCTGATATCATGTACAGCCGAGCTCGTAACTTCGCGACCACGTACTTAGATGTTTATGCCATCTGAGCTGGTAACACTGTGTGGGGAGGGTATCATTGTAGGTGAAAGATTGTATCATGTCCCTCTACTATGTTCCACCTACTCTGATTCCTCACCAAATAAATGTTACCAGCTCAAATGGCATAAACATCTAAGTACGTGGTCGCGAATTTACGAGCTCGGCTGTACAGTGTTGACAGAACCGATACCACACGTGCTTAATGGTGTCTTGTCGTGATAGTTATGAATGACTGTAGATACCACTATTTAAAAGTTGCAGATAAATACCTATAATTGTGTAAACTCTTGGTGTAATTTACTGAAGAAACCAAGAAATTTATTTATATATTTAGCTAGGTAAAAAAATGTGGAGCATAGTTGTCCCGTGTTGGAGACTCGTCGATACACGTAAACCAGGTGAGATGGAATGGATAACGCCCTCCTGTGACCACCAATGTACAGTACGAGGTGTGTGTGTGTGGTCCTTATAGAATCCACTTATTATATCCATTTCTACTGACACCACTACACCGAGCCATGATGCATCGTACCAGTCATTGCCATCACCACCCCAGGCTCATGACGTGTCTGCCATATGGCCCACGAAAACAACAAGAGTAATTATGGTAGAGATAACACACCAGCTAATAGGAGTAATTTGCTTTAAGGAGATGCTGTACTCTTTTGACAGGAAGTTGGAGGGCTACCGATTTCTCCAACTATATCAGGAAACAGATCCCTATAGTAACGTTAACTGAGGGCGTCTCTTTTTCGGTATAGTTTGGAAGAATCAGTAGCTCTTTAATTCCGTTATAACCAAAGAAACTATAGTCTTGTTCTGTTTCTAGACATACTTTGGAGGGACTGGTAGCCTACGATTCATGCAATTACACTGGACATTGGTGTTTTGAACTCTGTCTGTGTATGCTTTCTGCCCTCACGAGAGCATGTGAACCGGTACTATCATATAGACAACTGGTCAACTCTGGAACACTATCGTCATCCGTCTTTCTCCTTTACTTTGACTTGTGCCTCTTCGAACTCGATGTGTCGTAGTATCTTAAACAAATTTGAACATAATTTTTTGGACATCTCAAATTTTTCATTACACAGGTATGGACATTAAGTCCTTTAGTCCTTACCTTCCTCAGGAAAGAAATAAGTGTAGCATTGAGTATTCTTAGGCTTAAGAAGACTTTATAGTATGAATAGCCATTGTATAATTAATGGAAATAAAATAATCTACATCTGCTTTAGTCCCGATGTTTGAGGGAAAGCTGTACAAAACAAACGAATGGTTGGTAGCTGCATCAGCACTTCACTTCCATCTGAGATTTTCATATCTTACCAGGAAAGTTGATGGTGACTATTTGTTATTCCATTTGGGCCCAGTCATTGTGAAGACCATTAAAATTACAGTCCACCGTCTGGTCCCGTATGTAGTACAGTCTGTGCCTGGAGTAAGTATCCAGCCACTCCCAGCCAACCCCAACATGTGGCACCATCGTAACCAGGGATAAGAGGGTAGAAACAGGGCAAGACTCATCAACCTGAATTAAATCAGCGAAACACTGTCTTCCTCCACCTTCTCGCTGGCTCAAGTCACTGAATCGACTCAGGTTGATAAGTTTTGCCCTGCTTCACCCCTCGTATCCACGGTAGCGATGGTGCCACATGTCTGGGTTGTTTGGGAGTGGGTGGATACTTACTCCAGTCACAGACTGTACATTACTTTTGAAGTTGTGACGAGTTTTATGGCCAGTTGAGTGTTTATTGTTTGTTTTTTTCCCTTTACAGTTGCCGTGGTGTTCTGCCAAATCATATGCGGACTCTTTCCACAATTGATGGGCATGAGGAGATGGATGACCCACTGTGTTGTTGAGACACCCTCTGTGTTGGCTGCTGTCAATATGTGGCTGTGCTGCAGTACAAGTAAGTTATTTTTATGAATGAATAAAAAAAAAATTCAGACGAACGTACATGAATATAATAACAACAATGCTGAAAAAGCGATAGTCTTTGACTGAAGTCAGTGGAGTGTTTAGTGATACACACATTGTGGCAACGGTAAGTATTACACTAACATATTAATCACTTGTCATTTAATATAAGGGAAAGTAAGTGCAGACAATATAACACCGTTTTCAGTAATACTGAATATTATTAAATATTACAATAAATAATTGTAATATAGTCTCGCGACAGACGCCACCCGCCCTTGAAAAGAGAGTATCACAGTGACAGTTCAGCATAATATTATGTTTAGTACACAACACACACCAGATTGTAGCAACAGAAAACATCTCTTACCTGAATCACATGATGACAAAATGCTCCTGCTGCTTGTGTACACTAGAAACTTAAAACAAAAAAGAAACCAATAGAAAGCAAACACAATTGAAAACATAACTTTATACTTACGGTAAACATAATTCTCTCTCTCTCTCTCTCTCTGTTGATTGATGTGTTGAAAAATATTGTTGCAGTGCAGACATTGATGTGCTCTGATTGTAAAAAGTTAATATGTATAGAGAGGTTACCAATGGATTGCACAACCCAAATTTACTGACCATTGATGTATTCTCTCCTGTTCATGCGACAAACTTTCTCAATTGCAATGACAGAAGGACTGGATGAGCTTGTCTGTAGCTGAGCTCGTGTGATTTATATTCCCCGTTATGCAGCATAACTAAAGGTAGAGTTTATTTTTTTTCGGGCCGGATAATTGATCAGTAACTCAACATACAGACAGTGTACATAATCACTATTTAATTACAGTATGATTCCACTTTATTTTGATATCTTTTAATTTTAATTAAAGGAATATCTTTACATATTTATATTACATGTTTCATATATATCCTAAATTTGGCTAGCAATTTCTCATTGGACAAGATCTCGCTTATTGTTAGATTTCATTTTTAACATACTCTAGTTATGATTTTCAGAACGGCAGCAGGAATACCATAAATAAGAGTATTGTAGTAAACTACCATGTTCAGAGATAATTGCATATATTATGTAGGCACAAACAGTAGTCATTTCCAATTGTGCAGTGAGGATAACAGGACGGCAATCTGCTCTATTGGGGAACTGCCTCTGACCATTGAGTGACAAAATCATTCCAAATGGTTTATTCCCCATTTGTTCTGGTGTGAGATCCTCGACTCGTGTGTTTTCTTCCCAGGTATTATGTGTTCCCTTTATTGGCACGTTTTGTTACGGCATCTGGAGCACATACCAAATCAAACAGCGACGTGGAAAGTCATGGAAGCCGTGTGAATTTTCCTGTACGGAAATCACATCGAGCCTTTTGTATGACCTCGATTGAGCTTGTATGTGTCCCAACTATTGTAACTAAACGCACGGTACTCAAATATAACTGGACACCACTCACATACAAACCTATACAATATAGTTAATAAAACCCAACTCAATAAGATTAAACACTTGGGAAATATGTCTCTTGGTTGGTGGGTTTGTTGACATTTTACGTTCAGTTGACTCACGTTCGAGTGAAAGTTCTCTAGACATCCCGTCACAGTGGGTGCACCCAACCCTCATCCACTGTTATGTAAACACTGCAAGATGGAAGAAAGTTGAGGGACGAGGGAGTGATAAAAATGCCTGTCATTAATTTTATATCCAGATGGTC
This sequence comes from Petrolisthes cinctipes, assembly GCA_033782935.1. Lineage (NCBI taxonomy): Eukaryota > Metazoa > Arthropoda > Malacostraca > Decapoda > Porcellanidae > Petrolisthes > Petrolisthes cinctipes. Next base: position 69,538 of record JAWQEG010002368.1, on the reverse strand, counting down.
ATGCCGCCTTTGCATATTATAGTCATGGCATTTGTGTACGCTTGTCATTGTTGTGTTATTTAACATGTTTTATCATTATAGTAACACATTGTTTGTCCTCATGGAAAATATATATAAATATCCCTCTTTGAGTATTTTTATATAAGCACACCAGGAAAAATGTCTTCACTTTTGATGTAAGTAATTGAGGGAGCAAATTCCCTAATTACTTGATCACTCATCCGTAGGTCACAGTGGTCGATACAGAGTAGGTGTGGTAGGTACAGTACCATTGTTTTGTTTAAGTGGCACTGTGGACCATTAGTGAACAGTAATAATTTTCATCTCTGTCTCCATAACCCTCGTGTAACGATTAGGTATTATATTGGCGTCAGACGAGCTGGTTGTAACGGGACCAGGATTTATGAGGGGAAACTCGGCGAGAGCAACAGGAAGGAATGGGTCCCCCGCTTCCACCACAAGGTTGCCATTTTTGAGTTTTTTATGTCTGGTGTTATAATTATGTTCATGAGTAACCTTTCATAGTAGTTCCGCATGAATATCGTCATTGTGCATTCTCACTTCCCCAAGAAAGTGCACATACACTCACACACACACACACACACACACACACGCACACCTACACACAATGTACACGAACTGCCGTAAAAGAAACATTAAATTGGCACCAATGCAATCCACCTACGGTCTGCCGTTACGTCAGTTGGCTTCGTTGTTGTTATTGTTTGTTCTCGTGATGTGAGTGGCGCCTCGGGATATCAACATTCCTGCAGACACTCGGGACTTTTTCCCCGGGAGCAGCACCGATCGTAATAGTGTGGAGGGAGTGTGGTTGTGCAAGTCGGTTCATGTAGGCTCGATATTGAAGTGCCAGGAAACTATCTCAGGTTTGGAACCAAAATTTTCCCTGGAGGGATATTGATTGACCTAACGCGAGTACAGGAATGGGATGATGAAAGAGGGTGAGGAAGATAGATGGAGACATTTCATCAAGGAACTTGATCTTTTATATTGAAAAAGCGCGTAAAATAATAATAGAAGATTGCTGTCGTACGTCGTGTTTCCCGTCCTGTATTGCAGCGACAGCAATACCAGCAACACTCATTCTTGCTATGAGCAACGCGGGTGGCAGTGTGGTCAGTAATAATTATTGTGGAGTGCGATTGGCTATCGTACGTTTGTGCTTTCGTACCATATCTATATTTCCTATATTTTCAACAGCTAAACACTATAAGTCATATTATTATTATTATTATTATCATTATCTTCGCTCTTGTGTAGTGCAAGGGGTATTTATAATATTTCGTTCTTTATGTTATCTTCAATGTTCTGTGCATTGACAGTATTTCCTGTAGTAACCTGCACAATTATGTTTTTAGGTGTCTACTCTCTCCCTTGGCACACGGTGTTTTTCTCATGTGGACTCGCAACACCACTTCCCCTGCACACATACACACACACAAGAAAGTTGATAAACCAATCGACACTTTCTCCCTCGAAACTAATGGTCCACGGCAGCCAACATAGAGCCTAATATTTGCGGTGGCCCTGTGGGAGGTAGGAAGAGGGTAAATTTCCGCAGAGAAAGAATTGTGGTCAGCGAGACGTAACGTGTGACAGACCATAACTATCGATCGTGACTCAAGGCGGCCACTTCCTGGATCCCGTATATACAGATTACATTTATTGCGGTTGAACATGATATGGACGAGCATAACCTACAGTAAAGTAATGGTTTGACTATGGGTTATGTGGTTAGTTTGACTGAGTGATTGATTGATTGATTTGCGACCTGTCAGAAGGGCTGTAGTGGGTATTTATTTTGTTTGTTTGTCCTTGTTGAACCAATCGTTTGTGGTCGTTTTATATTCAGCGAAAATGCATTTGTTTGCATACCACAAAACAAACACGACTCGTGGACACTCTAGAATGGCTTGTGCTCCACATTCATGTATGGATAATTAAAATTTCGCTTACTACATCACTAGCCAAACGATTTCACTGACCTCTGGAGGTAGAGTGACATGACTTTAGTTCTAGAGTGTAGGCTACTCTTAAAATACCTTGTCTTGGGTGGTGGGCAATATGTCTGGTGAAAATAAACATATTCCCTCGTCTTATTGCTTATGTTAATGGCAAATATAATACATTACAACTGACTCCCGAAGATTATAAACTACTATTTTGACTAACACGATGCATTATATGTAAGGCAAAAAAACACCCGATGTCCAAGAGATCGAATACATTTACACAGCGCAGTGTACAATAGTAAGATTCTCGACGAAGGCAAGAGATGTTTTCTTTGAACACTCGCGTATTTGGAGGTACAGTACAGTATTTGCATCCTTTCACCAAATACCCCCCACCATTACCACCCTCCCCCTCACTTTCAGCCCAGGGGCCAGGGCAATATTTCATCATAACTGTATTGTGAGGGCGACAAGTGTTGGAAGTTAATGCACTGATGCTAGTTCTTTCATGCATTTAAAATAAGGCTTTGTCGGCTGTCCCATATTATCATCATTAAGTCATCAACTGTGTATTACATTATTAAAGTGAGATAGTGTTAATGAACAGTAGTGGATATATACTCATTATTCGCATGTGGGAAACAAGTTGTTGTGGTGTTAACCACATAAAATGATTTAATAATGAAAGTTGCTCAACAAAAAGCTCCTTAAACAAATAAGGGGTACATGAAGAAAGTGTGGTCTGTCATTAAGGTGAGAATCTTGTTTTTATTGGAGGGCTGATGATTCCTCCAAACTATGCAACGAAACAGAGATCCCCTACAAAGTAACCCAGATATTGTTTGTTTCATAGCAGAGTTTGTAGTAGTAAGTAAAATTTTGAATGAATCAATAACCCGTTCCTTATAACTTATAAGTAGCTACTTCCAGCCTGGATAATATACCTGAACCGACCAGATATATATTTTAACAGAACTTTTCCCACAAGCAAAGGTTGATTAGATGTGATGGGTATTGCAATAATAGTGAATGGAGGCAATGAGTGTTGCTGTCTTTGTGTGCTCACATTGGAAGAAATGTGCAGAAATGTGCCATTTCCCCTCCAGCTGATATCAAACTTAAGATTAATATATTATGTTTCCAATAGGTTGGGGTTAACAAATTGTAGATACATGTTTAGTTTTGCAGAGGTTTACTATAATTTGAATGGATATGAATTGCATTTACCAAAAATTAGCTTAATTATGAGATAAAGTAATGCATTTTTGCCAGGTAAATATAAAATGTTCTTGTGTAAGTCATTAGTTTTTACAAGTGATGGTGACATTGGGTGTATCAGATGTGGCAGTGGTGACCATTCACAGTAATTTCAGGAGAAATCTGCATGACAAACAGGTAAGCCATGACGGGCACATCTTCACTTTCACACTGAATTATGCACTTCACTCTGTCATCCTTATCAGCACACACATGCATCTTCCTTCATTCCTTATACTGTACATATATATCAACTTTTTGATAAGTAGTATACTTGTGCATGTAAGGGTTGATTGGTTATAGATTTTAGTATTAGAGACAGTTGGGAAAATAGAGACAAAAAGCCCTGAACAGGAATAAATTAATAAATTAAAGGGACAAATTCATAAACAGTTCCAGGATTACACATACAAAAGTTTTTCTTCAAATATTTTCATCCTACACCTATAAAAAGCAGACAAGCTTAAAGAACAAAAATTCCACTGAGTATTCCAGTTGTGGTAGAAGGGCTCAGCCCTGGGAGCTCCGATCCCATGTGTTGTTCAAGCCTTCACCACTCATCACTCCAACTACTGACACTCCACTGCAACTATGGACTCTCCACAACAGGCTGGCCTCCCGTATACTTACATGTACTGCTTCCCCTTGTATTACCAATAAACTGTACCGTGTATTCTGGAGTCTGTTCACCTGGGTAGTAATGTAAGGGCTTCCTTACCATTATAACATCAAAACACAAACTTTTCAAAATGAACATATTCTCATATGCTAACTGGATGAAAAGAAACTGGGCTTTCATTCTTCAGTTTAATGCTAATTAGTGAAAAAATTATAGTACAGGCAATATAAACTCATCAAGAATTACAGATGAACTCAAAATTAAGCACAGTACTGTAAAATTCTTCAATAAAAAAATAAAAATAAAAAAAAGTAATCAAATCAGCAAGTCATCACAACTTCGATGAACTAAATAAAATGGCTTTGTTCCAAAAAATTAAATTTCTTCACTGTCATGTCATATTCCCAACACCTTTTGCCTTATCGAACACTGAAAATTGTCCTATACATGAAAGTATCACTGGAGATTGTCTTCTCCCAAAGTATTTACAAACATCCAATTTTCACTCTGACCTTTAAAAATCTAAACTGGATTTCCATTAATGAATGCAGAAAAAAAGATAAGTGTGCGAGTGTAACTGAAAATTTACTTTGGAAGTTTTACGGGTACGTGTTCCCGAGAGAGGGAAGACTGAGCCCTGAAACGCCTCGCATACTGTCTCACCAAGTGGGCACTTTTCTCACTGACACAAGACAACACAGACTTATCACTCACACAGCTGCTTTCCAGTGAGCTGTGCTTCAACTCATCATCAGAACTGTTTGAACTATTTTCTTTTGAATCCTTACTATGAGAGTCATCTAAGCCGTGGGAAAGAGAAATGCATTCCTCCAAGTCATCATAACTATCTAATCTTAATCTTAGGTTACTTGTCTGTGAAGCAAATATATTTGAATTCTGATCCTCAGATCTAACCTTGCTTTGTTTTTGTGAAAGCTGTGGCTCTTCCTCTCTTTTTTCTTGGTTACAAGAGAATGAATCCTTTCCTAAGTCAGCCTTTTTATAATCACAGTTCTGACATCCATCCTTGTCATTTTCCTCATAATTTTGGGATACAGTCATCCTTTGGTTATATTTATCGAAGACATTCAATTTTTGCATGGTATCATAATCATTTTTGGCCGCTATCTTATGTACTGGCAGAGAAATAGGAGGGGAGGAGGTGATGGAGGAAGTTGGTGAGTATGGCACAAGGGACATCGGCTTTTCTTTCCTCTGAGGTTCACCAAAAGCCTTGAATACCTTGGCAGCAGCTCGGAGAATGTGGTCTTTCTTCCTCTTTGATTTCACCTTGACGATTTTAATGTCAGGTATGATAGCAGATAATGATGTTGAAGCTGTAGGGAAAATGGAATCGACTGGTGTTGTCAGTATAGATGAAGTTGTCTGGGGATGGTAATCTTTAGGTGAAGCTGTCAATAAAGATTTAGGGGGAATGGAATGGAGTGGAGAAAATTTAGGCGCTGTCATTGGTGGGGATTCAACAGGTGGTGCTGGATTTACCAACACAGCTGAGGAAAATGCTAGAGGTACAGCAGATACGTGAGAGCCAACTGAGCCCTCCAAATCCGGTGAGAAGTTCTTATTCTCATGAGAAATTGGAAGAACTTCCTGTTCTTGTGGGGTCTGTGTACACAGAAGTGTGTCAGGTTCTTGTAATAAGTTGTCAGACCTGTGCTGCTGAGTTATGTTGGGGTGAGACAACTGAACAATTCTGTGATGAATATCTACTCCTCCCTTAAGTCGAGATTCATCTGCAGGTAAATGAAGGACTTCGTTGCTGTGTTGATCATTATCACTAGAATCTGTAATTTGTGTCACACTTGGCCTTCCCTCAACCACATTAATTTTAAGAGACCTTTTAGCATTATCTGCAGGGAGAGTGTTATGGCAAACATTTTGTGGAACATCCTCAGAGGCATGAGACATTGTTTGTGGTATGTATGGATTTTGTGAAGAATTTATAGACTTGTCCTGCACTATATTCATTGGCTGAGAAGCATTAATGACCATGAGTTGGGGTACATCAATAAACTCTTGTGTTGGTTCCTCACAAATTCTGGGAGACATAAGAGGTATGTCCTCTGTTGTACCATTATACTGATGCACATTGGTAGGATTACCTTCTGTTGAAAAATCACTCTGAGAAATTTCACAAAGCCTCTGCTGAAGTGCACCATCCTCTTGTAGTTGCTCCCCAGCCGTATCTTGAAGTATATCCTGAAAAATGTACTGAAAGGTCCTGGAAATATCAGAGTCTCCTTCCACCTGTTGCAGTAACTTCTCCAATCTCTCCTCATTCAACTCATTCACCCTCTCATCATCTACATCCATTCTCTCCTTCCTCCTGAACAATGGAGAACTGTATTGATCAGGAGAGAGTAGAGGTGTGGAAGATGCAGAATACTTTTTGATCTCTTGGAGGATGGTGAGGAGTGGTTGTTGGGAGGAAAGGTGAGACAGGAGGATGGAAACTACTGCCCGACACTTCCGAGTTTCTCCCTCATCCTCCAATAAGGACCATCTCGGGGGAAGCTGTCCAGTCCTGATACACTCACACACCTGTTTGAAAGATTGAGGTACGATGAGTTCTCGCAATCCCTCCATCACAAACCCCCATTTTACCATATCAATATATTTTTACTTTTTGAACAATGTATAGTTGTAGCCAGGTGTATGTATCCACCTTCTAACAGCTAACCACGACATGTGGCACAGTCGCAACCACGAATACAAGGGGTGAAGCAGAAGTAAGACTTACTAACCAGAGTTGAATCAACAAGGTGTGTGTGTGTAGGTTTGTCAGCACCCACTCGCTAGCTAAAGTACCTGATTTTACATAGGTTGATGACTGGCTTGTTTCTCCCCTCATATCCATGGTTGTGACAATGTTACATGTTGGGGTTGGCTGGGAGAGGGTTGATATATACACCAGGCAGCAACTTACAACTGTTTTTCATTATTGGTAACATCTCTTAGAAATTCAAGATAGGGTCATATGTAAGAGAAGCATGAACTAGGAGATGACATTGACTAATATACCATCATATGTCCTGCATTTTGTAATTGTTGTACAGTATTGTATATATATATTTGCTGTTTGATTCATGGATTTATGTATGTATTGTAACTGATACTCTTATAAATTGACTACTGCATTGTGAACCCTTCATAAAGGTGAAGAACTAAAATTTTATAATTTTCCCTTGTTGGTCTAGACATTTTTACATAACTGGCATCCCCAATTCTTGCATGTATAAGGACTCCTAATTATTCAAGTACAATTATGCCCACCCATGAATGGCAGTTTTCTTACACCTGAAGTGGTTGACTTTCAGTGTTCATGACCATTGTGTATGAAAACCACCAATACACATTATCCTTTCCTGAGAAAGTTCCTAAAAAACAACTAAATTTTACATGATCAGCTATAAGAAAAAAACAATAAGTGATCCACCTGCGAGGCCCTGGTGACCACATGCTGAGGGACTCCAGCCAGGGCAGCAACAGCAGTAGCATAACTGGCAGTGGCCCGACCCTCAGCTACCTGGTATAGTGGCACCACCTGTCCTCCTTCATCCTCTACCACTCCCTCCAGCACCTTATAAATTGTACACAAAATAGAATTTTAAATGACATGGAGAGAATTTACATTTTTCCTATGTTTTCTGATCAAATTGACTCTAGATCTGTCCTCCAACTCTCTTTGGGGTGTTTGATTTACTGTAATGAATTTGGATGGAGCAAGAATATTATAAGAACTGAAAATGAAAGACAAAGGAAATATGTGTCGGCGTGACTGACCTATAACTATTCCTGAGAACAACATAGGTTACTTACTAAGCAGCGGACTGTGTCAGGATACAGCAGATGGTCAAACACTTGTAGCAGATGAGTTGACACAAACACATGGGGTGCCCTTCCAGCCTCTTTTGCTTCTTCCTTCTTTTTCCTCCTGTCTCCACTGCTACTCCCTGCTTGTGGTTCTCGCTGCTCATGTATGTCTCTCCTCTCTGTTCCTTCCGCTTCCCCTGTTCTTTCTTGTCTGTTGCTGTTTTGTTGTCTGCTTGAATCTCCTTCAATTTCTGGGTCCAATGTTTCTCTTTCATCTCTCTCCTTTGCATGTAAATGTGGTTGGTTCCTCTTTTCCTCCCTCCTGCTTCTGTGTTTTTTCCTTCTATTATGCATGCTATCCTCTTCAGTCTCTGGCTGGCTGCAAATCTCACTGTCAATATCTTCATGCATGCTATCACTGTGATCTATACCTAATCTCCTACTCATTGCTTGCTCCTGGATTTCTCTCATTCCTTCCAGCTCCCTGTTGCCTCTAACCATGGCCCCCCAGTGGTCTAAACAGGCAGTCAATAAGGCAGCACCATCATTTTCATATGTAGATGCTCCAAACTCATCAATTATGACAAGCGAGTGTCTGGTTGCTCCAGAGACTGCAGTACACATCTAGTGGGGTAAGGTGTATTTGAAAAAAATCACTATCTATCTATCTCTATCCATCTATAGCTCTGACACCTCATTCCCTCCGGGAACTCCCCCCAAGGGGGTGGCCACGGCAGAAGTGTCTCCAGTTTTCCCTGTTCCAACACTCCCTCCTTACTTGGCAGCCCTCCTCTGCCCCTCACGTTTCTCTCCTTTACATACTCTTCCACTCTGTTCTGCCATCTAACTGGAGGTCTGCCTCTCACACCAGGTCCCACAACTTCACTTCCATACACCTTCTTTACAAACTCCTCACCTTGCATTCTCTTTACACAAACTCCTCACCTTGCATTCTCTTCACATGTCCAAACCACCTCAGTGTATTACGCTTCACTCTCTCAACCACTCCACACTCAATACCAATTGCCTTCTCACTCATACCACATCTCTCATACACACTCTCATTACTCTCTCCATCCCACCTAGTAAGTCCACATGCTCCTCTCAAGTAACTCATTTCCACTGCACATATTCTAGACTGATGAGCCCTACAAAAAAATCACTTACCGATATATAAGATAGGTTAAAGTATTTAACAATATTATACAAAATGTATGCACACCAACAATCTGCATCTACAAGTCTAATTCATGTTTACATTATTCCTGTCTCATGAGAATGTACTGTATAAATTAATCATATACCTTACTGACATGGTTATGGAGACTTTACAGTACATCAGGTGAATAATCATAAACTATGAATTGCAAACTACCAATATTTGATGTATTTTCGCAGAAAATCCTGATGGCAAATATTAAATCACAGCAGTTCTGTAATGTTTAAATGAGTAAATCTTTTTTATATTACACAACAACAGTTTTTCCAGAGCTTAGATGATGATTACAAAATTAATGTAAACCTTACCCTGGTAAGATCCAGCATGAAGGTGGAGAGGTGTGAGGTGACTGAGGGTGTGGTTTGAGTGACAGCAATGATGGCATCAACTGGTCTCAGACGAGCATAAGAAGCAGGAACCCAACTCCCAATTTGAGCCAACACCACTAGAACTCCCACCTAAACATATTAAATTTAATTACTGTAAGAAAAATATTATTAAATCCTTTAATTAAGGATAAATAAAGATATTTTGGTTGTGGATACAAGAACCTGAAGAAGAGGGGGGGGGGGAGCTGAGAATTTTGTGGACTTGAATGGGGAAGTAACTGTGAATGTGACCCATTTTACTGATAATTTCTGTCTGTCATTCTGTATTCTGATTCTATTTTTCCACCCCTGGCTCTGGAGCCCCACATCCATTGAGAAAATGGAAATGAGGTGTTGATGCTGATGAATAAATAAATGCAATACAGTATAGGCTACAGTCCCATTTTTACCCTAACACTACAGTAAAAAATTACTGTATAGTTATCATTACAAATTTACTCAACATATTTTTTACTACTCCAAATGTCTTGGAAGGATTCAATGTCCATTAGAAAGCCAACTTTGCAGTAGAGGTTACAAAATTGAAAGAAAAATACAAGTAAATTTCAAATTTTGAGAAGGAGAAAGCAAATAATTGGCTAACTTGTGATGAAGCTTTGCCAATGTTAAAATCACTATTGTTCTTGTGTTTTGGAATACAATTTATGTTAGAGTCACTAGTATGTAATTCCTAAAATTTATTCAATTTTTATCAGATTAAATGCTTTGGTAACCTAAAGGTCACAATCAGACATTTTCTTTGGGTACAAATAGCTGCTGAATATTGGAGAATACTTGGACAGGTATATGGGTGTTAGTACTGTATACTATTTGGTAATAAATCAAGCACTACTCACTTGTTTAAGATAGACAGTCTTGCCACTGGCATTTGGCCCTGTGATGAGAGTTATGGAGGGATGAGAACCACCACTGACAATGGGGTTAGATACAAATGTTGGGGTGCAGAGCTCATACAGAGGATGCCTTCCATCCCTCACCTCCAACACAGGTGATCTGGTCAGCTCTGGTTGTACCCAGCCACACTCTCGTGCCACCACAGAGAACGATAGCAAGCTGCCAATGTAAGAGGTACACTGTTAACACTAGCCAAAGATCACCAACACTCTTGTGACATTGATTACTTTTAATTTTTAGATTGTATGATTATTTTCCTGTGTCATTATAAAAATTTTAACAATTCCCCAAGTATAAGACTTAAGCATTGGCTAGAAGTTACAATTCAAATAATATTAGCATTTCAATGTCAGTTGCACTTCTCTCTGACAAGAAGTCATAATATGGTGTTAGAAAAATTGCATATGTTGCCACCTGTGGTTATCAAATAATGTCACAAAGATGGTTCTCTATCCATTATTAATGATACAGATGTAAGATATGGAGAATGCTATAGAATTCTCACCAGTCGAGCATTAGAATATGGGTGATAAGAGTGAGAAAGGGTTGAGTCTGCTGTAGGAGGACATCTACCAGACGCATCATGATCCGGGTCTCATGGTTGGCGATCTCCACCTGGATGTCTCCCAGCTCTTGGTCCAGTTCTGTTGAGAGTGGTGTGTACATTTAGCTTTCAACTCTTTTACAGCATCAAAGATCCCTTGAATCCTGCTCCACACTCCTGGCTTAGATCAGCTACTTCATAAACCAGCGATTCAAACTAATCTACTTTATAACCTGTCAAAAATATTCAGAAACAGATGCATTGAACCTATAAAATTAATATCAAACCACACATCTCTTACCACAACAGGTCTGGCTTTTGTAGAAGGCCATGTCTGCTGTCTCGAACATAAACTCCAACCCTGGTAGCTGATAATGTGCTGGCTCGTCCTGGGTCTCTGGAGAAGTTTGAGAAGGTGGAACTGGAGGAGGTGGGAAGGCTAGCAGATAGCCAACATGAGGCAGGTAGATGATGCAACATGTCTCCACTTCTTCAGGAAGGTGTGACAGCTCCAATACAGCCACCCGTCGCATCACCTCTCCTAGTCCGCTGAACCGACGCTTCTCTGGGCAATACCGTAGAGTATTAGCTAAGTTGACCACCAAGCATGAATAATCGCTGCACTTTGACTGAAATTAGCAAGTGCCACACAAAAAATTTTCAACTATGCTAAGCTAAGATGCCAACTCCTTTCAGTCACCTTCTACAGCATACTGGTATACATTTGGCCTATTTTTGAAAAAGCCTGGGCCAGCATTCTACATAATGAAATGATATTTATACATTTATTTTTACCTTATGCTACCCTTGAATGAAAATCTATAAAGGCTACTAGATCGTATAACCCAATTCCAACAACACTCGCAACCTAATCTACCCGATCTCAATCTACATTTCTCACTGTCATCCAACACCATTTCCTACCATCAAACTTATAGTCTGAGCTGTTGTACTGTCAATAGTGCTTTGTATAATTAATTGCTCCTCAACTTACTGTCATCTAGCTCAGAGTCAACTCCAGGCTTGACGACAAACCTGGCCTCTCTTTCTGACTGGTCCATGTCCATGATGCGTTGGATGAGGAAGGTAGCCCGGTACAGTCCCTCTGTCACCCCCTCACCGGTCTGTGTGAGTGTGTTACAAATGACTGATCAAACTGTGACATCAAGGTCTAATTAATTTTATTATTCTATGAATAAATCTTGAAATCAAATCTGATTTTTATAGGCGTATATTTGAATTTTTTTTGTGATTATTTCGATTGGTTTCAGAATGTATCTGATCATTTCTGAGGATTCTATGAAACCATCAAAGGTACGGTACTGAGAGACTTTAGTAGGAAGTATATTTCCCAAACTGAAATTATTACAAGGTTAAAACAGGAATATTGAGAAATACAATGCAAAGGTAAACTACCAGAAGGTTTCCTCGAATGTAACCAAGATATAATATCAGATGCCTTTATTCCTTGCCACCTACTCTAGTTATTGCTTCATCATGCATGCCAATAGTTTTGTAAATGAATATGGATAAAATAACAAGGCTGATTTGCAAACCAACCACATTGGGTAATTGATTGATATTAGGCCCCGCAACAGCGAGGTCATATTGCGCCAGAAAAAGGTGATAGAGAGGTGTGACAGCAAGCAGGAAGGAAATAAAGAGAAAAGAGACCACATTGGGTGAAGGATGAGTTTTACTGCCAAGAGGGAGTGCCAGGACAGGGGAAACTGGAGATTCATTAGCTGTGACCACCTCCTTAGGGAAGTTCTCAGAAGGAATGATATGTTAGTGCTATAAATGTAAGGTAAACCTTGCTATTTTGGACCCCAGACATTTGGAAAGCCATAGGATTTGTAATGGCAATGTATTCGGACTCATCCCTCACAAACTCAGAAACTAACTCCAAAACATTCCAAAAAAAGAGGCAGAGCATTCTGGGGACTAAGTTCAGCAAACTTATTAAGACTTCCCCTTCAAGCTTGGAAATTTTCTGGGGATTTATTCCAAAATAGTCCGAAGAGGGAAGGCAAGACTTCTAGTCACCTACTTAAGCAAATATAACTCTCTCCAAGTTTTCAAACTTTTAACACCTTATTTTGAGATTCTGAAATAATTTTGAACTTCATACTTCCGGATACATAGATCTTTTGGATGGCCTCTCCCACAAATAGTACAAAATAGTGAGGTTTTACTGTCACAAAATATATAGAAGAATATCTCTGACCTGCTTGAAGATGGGAATACTTTGGTCTTGTCCTTGGCAGATCTCTCCCACCAAGATGGCATTGAACAAGGACTGAAATAATGAAATCCCTTGTAATACAATAGTTTCTCTATCTGACAATGGGCTGTACACTCATGATACATAGTCTCTGACCAGTGATCGTACACATAATGTCTCGTTACAGTGGGAATCTCTTGCTGATACATTGGTGGGTCAAAAATTTGCAGTTTCAATGATGCTCCAAGCTGTATTCAGTGAAGCACTAAAGCTTTCTGGTATTTTATCATGTCTGAATCAATTGCCTCGTCTCGCCACGACTTTGGCTAACTCCCTGGTCAGAGATTATGTATCATGAGTGTATACATGATATCATGGGATAGGCAAGAACAACTGGTAAGATGTTCAGATGCATATGGTTTGGTTGGTTTTGGTTATTGGGGCTTAGAGCCTATCAACTTCATAATAGTCATTAAAGTAATGTAATTGTCCAGTGATAGAGTGTGTTTATGGGGGTGCATGTGGAGAAGTTGTTGTTGATGTTCTCCCGGGACAGAATGGCCTCCTGCCCCACAGACCCCTGGTACACTCTGGTCACAGTGAAAAAACAAATTAAAATAAAGGAGAGGCTGGCCCTATATGCCTGGGCTACCGAAGCACATCCCAGGGAAATGGGACCAGAGCTTACTGGACCAGGGAGTCTGGGGGCCTCCGAACGCCAGGGAGATTAGGAGGAAGGTCTTTGATTCCACATTTTTACTTCTCCTTTAACACACCTTGTTTTCTTATACTTTCTGACATCTATCTCTTTATCTCCATGGATAAAGCAACAGCATCAGACAATTCACTCAACTGATGGTTTACTGGAAACAAGAGAAGACATAAATTCAACAGCCCATATACAAATGATATCTGTACACACACAGGGTTGTACAAAGGGGAGAAAGTGGAGGATGAAATGTAAGTCCCTCTTTTCCTTACCTTATATAACACTTTCCAGTCTCTCACGCTAAGCTGTCCCCTCTGCAATCGTCCCACAGTGTGCTGCAAAGTGTAATACATTTACAGTACCTTATATGTTAATTCATTACTTTCATAGTTTATTGATAGTTACCAACATTTACGACATTTGACACAAGTAATACCAGTACCCAATTATTTCTCCTCAACTACACATTTCATTCCTAATGACTGTATCAGTATACTATACTGTATTTGTTATTCACACTCACAAAGTCTATATCACAATGAGTTCCTAAAACATGTATTTCCAGGGATAAAGGACAAATCAACTAGTATTCTTCAGAATTGTACAGGATCTCTCCACAAGAAAATATTTCTGTCATTCTCCAATCTTCTTTCTCTAATCTTTACTCAGTTTTGCTCCATTCAGAATTACCGGTAAATGTATTTTATGACTCATTTAGGAAATTGTGGACCCTGCAGTACACCTTAGTTTGAAGACTGAAGAAATGTCCTCAAATTAATGTTACTAACTGATAATGACATGTCTTAAAATGTCTTTGTGCTGGACTGCAGGTTGATAATTCCTCCCAACCATATCACAAAATAGCATATACAGTATTCTGAAAGTTTTTTATGGCATACTTGCATGATATTAGTAACCACCAATTTAAACAAGTGAGCCAGTCTGACATACAGTAACATTGGTGATGTGTCTGAGACAGGAGTGTAACTGCCTCAATGTCTCCAGGTTGGCAGGGTTGACCCCCCAGCCCACGGCAGCATAACGGGCATGCAAGACCTCCATGTCAACCACTGGCCGCAGCAGCAAACGTCTGGGAAGCAGTGAGAAGGGATGTTTATCCATTTCCCTGATCAACTGAGTGTGTGACTGATTACATGATAAACAGGACTGGCTGACTGCTGCTAAAAAAACTAGCTGAGATAGATAGGGCATGTGTTTCATATGTTGAGCACTGCCTTCCCAGCCAGGTTCTGTATGACCAACATTTTGCAATCCTGGGGAATCTGGCTAGAGAAGAATGTTGAGCAAATAGATCAGTGTGGCAGGATAAAGCAGAGGCATAGGAGCAATGAATGTCTATATATCTTGATGAGGCTACATACAGTACACACACGACTAACGCCGCCACTGCCACTCTCCCTCAGTGCAGCCAAAACATCAACACAAGAACAAAAGACATCTACGAAGTGTGGAGCGCAACATCACATACAAATTAAACATACAGTAGTTAACAAAGAATGCAGGCAACAGAGACACAACCAAAACAGAGTTCTCCCAGCAAAACCCAGGCTTGACATGCCAACAGTGTGGCAAAGTCTAGACAGTTACATATGCTGGCAACAAAAAATACACCGGTCTTCTGAATCTAATGGTTGTCATCTTCTGTCACAGAAGGACTGCCTCAGGTCAAGTGTGTGTGTAGACATGCATGTGTACATAATGTGTGTACATGTGTGTAGACCTACCGGAGGGTGTGGGAAGCCATTGGACAGGCAGTGCGGGAAAGAAGGGCATACACACTCAGACCTTCTTTACTGGCTGAACTCTTGCCACTCTTGAAGGCTGCTGGGTGTTGGTCCTCAGAGAACAGTCGTAAGGCAGATGCTGTTGCCTCATCCAGCTGGGCTATCTCCTCCCTACAGACACAAATAGCTTATATAATTTTAATTATTTTCTTATGATTAATACTCATAATAACTCCAATATAAAAATATAATACTTCAGGATAGTGTCTTGTAAATATTTTCTACATTATAAACACAAACTGTCTATTATTACAGACTGTAAACTTGTGAGAATTTAATAATTCAATAATTAAGATTAATATTGCAATATTCTAAATGAAATCACCAACTCATGACTTTTCTCTATTTTCTATTTCAGTTAAATATCAAGCTAATAAAACACCTGTTTTCCTGAAAATTTATTAAGGACAGTGGAAACTTTTCAGCTTAGGAATTTTGGGCACACAAGGGCCGGACATTGTTGTGTCCTTGACTGCTGACCTTCACATGCACATAGTGCATAAATTAACATCTACCCAGGAGCTATAAAGAAAAAAACTAATAAAAGTGGATTCCTTACTCAGGCTTAATCTTAATGGCAAACCAAAGAAATAATAAACTCACATGATATAAATATGAAGACCAAGGACTGAGGTGATTTCCATTGCCCCCACAAGCTCAATACCATGTTTGTCCAGAAATCTGAAACATGATCATTTTTAAACTGTGTACAGGATTATTACAGCAGCAGGTAAAAACACATCAATACAGTATTGGTAAAACAGACATACCTTCAAGACCCAAGACAGTAATGTATATCAGATCAAATAGTAATGGTTTATTACACAGGATCACTGACAGATTATTATTATAATTCATTAATGACCCCATCCCTTGTGGGGAGGAACAGTGCCCTCCTGTATCCTCAATAGGTTGATTGGTAAGTATGGTCTAGCTCAGCAAAATGCATTTCTACCACATTTTCAACAGTACAGTACTTAAGCCTTCATTCCTTCCTACATAAAAAGGAGTGATCATGGTATGAACTTACCTGAGCATTGCCCCTAGTGCCCGAGTCATGGAGATAAGATCAGTGTTAACCTTTCCTCTCATGTACAATTCTCGTTCCTCCTCTGTCATCTCCTCTGGCTCTCCAGGGAGGGCCAGAGACAACACCCGCCTCACACACAGCTCGTACTCTGCAAACACAGAGAGTAGGATCAAAACAACATTGAAAATCATGACATGGAGAAGACAATGCTAATGGCAGCACAACAGCTTGGGACACAAGTATTTTCCTGTAGATGTTCATGGAAAGAAGGGATAGATAAGCTGGAAGTGACTGACTTTGAACCATATGGTGACATACATGGGGTGGGCAAACCTATAGATAAATTGACAGACAGATAGGAAATGCACTGGACAAGCCATGGGTTTGAGTGGAGGTCCTTAGCCCTCCCAGGGACTCCTAGTAGACAAAATTCTGAGAGAAGGGCATAGAAGACTTCAGGGAAATGTAGTGATGAATCACTCACTAAAGTCAGCCATAGGAAGAATCCTGATTGTGCATGATGAGGATGAGGAGAGAGACATTGATGGTGATCTTGCTTCCCTCCTTCTTCCTCCTTTCCCATCATCTCCTTCCCTCCCATCCTGCCAGAATGTAAAGGAAATATGAACTGAAAGGAAAAACTTAAATCCTCTTTAACAATAAAAATGTCTTTAGTACGGCAATGACTTTACCCTTATGGAATGCATCTAGGGATATTATTAAACTCTGTCCAGCAGTGTGTGTGTGTAATTGACTGTAACTTTGTTTTTTAATGCAGAAATAATGATCTGAAGGTAACTTTTAGATGACAGGAGTTTTCCCACATTAAATCAATGGTTACTGTAAGCATAATGCTTGAACTCAAAGCTGTTTTTCAGATATTAATTGAAAAATTTCTAAACATTAAGAGTACTTCATATAAGAAAAATCACCTGGTATCAGTCAGGAAAATAACCCAATGTAATCAACTGTTGTTTAAGGGATAAAGACTAACCTGTGGAGTGTCAGTGTTGACAAGAGGAGTATGAGGTATACCACACAGTTCCCTTAGCACAGTAAACAGTCTGTGGTCCTGCCTCCCTCCCACCACCACCATCCTGTACATTGTACAATTGTTCAATTATACTGTCTCATTAAACCTGACCTAACTACTCCACAGTACTGACTACCACTTCATGGTATTTTCAGCTTTTAAAATGTAAAAAAAAGTTTCTTATAGAACTGAATGTTCATACTTAGACCATTACACATATACCAACCTAGGCAGCTGCTCCCTGAAGAGTGTCCTCAGTACCCAAAAGTCTGGGGCAGCCTCTACCTTGTCCTCCACCACATACACCTGAAATGATGAACCCCACAAGATGACACATATGATTTATTTGTAGTTACTAATCGGACATTTTCCACTGCCAACAGGGTAATTTATGATGTTTGTGAGCATTATTTGATTTACAACAGTGAGGGTAAGTCATTGTACATGAAAAACACCCATCTATGCATCCATCCTATGTATTATAGCTGCACTCTCTTCCAGCACGGCCCCATCACACCAAAGATCATTTCTCAAAGTTCTGATATTGATGCAACCAATTGCTTTCTCCAGGTCCAAGAATGCATGCGATTTCCTTTCCTTCCCCAAATAATAGACTACCATAGCAATGAGTTAGCTTCAGATAGTGGCATACTGACTACTGTATAGTCAGTTATGACCATATTCTGTACCTGTG
Source organism: Petrolisthes cinctipes (assembly GCA_033782935.1). Lineage (NCBI taxonomy): Eukaryota > Metazoa > Arthropoda > Malacostraca > Decapoda > Porcellanidae > Petrolisthes > Petrolisthes cinctipes. Next base: position 51,314 of record JAWQEG010002368.1, on the reverse strand, counting down.
AAGTGGTGATGTTGTAAAAGGCTGCTCCCAGCTTCCCTTGTGACCATGAGAGGCTCATGATTACTTGTGAGACTGCCTCATCCACACTTTGGCCACCTAACTCAGGATCATCTGAGGTCAGGTCATGTGATGGAAGATTGGCACAGTTGTTGGTGGTGGCAGAGGAAACTGGTGGCATGTGCCGGCTGTCTGAGCTATTGAATGAAAATATATCTAAAAGTAAAATCTCTTAGGCATATACATTGTGTAACTGATAAAGCAGAACTTCCAAGGTACATTTGGGGAAGGGAATGAGCAGTTGAATTTTTCACCAGATCTCTGGGAACAACAGGGTTAAAAGTTCTTTATCATAAATTGTTTTCATTTACACACCTGAATGTATCCAAGGTGGGACTGGGGGTGTGTTTGGAGGCAAATGTTGGGAGCAGTGAAGGTGTGTGTGCTGCAGTCAGTCCCCTCTCTCCCTGATGGTTGACTGGGGTGATACAATTGTTTATAAAGGAAGCACTTGATGCTCCTAGACCTTTAAGGTTCACCAAAGCGGAGCTTGAACGGTTGGTCCCTGAGGATAATTATCAATATATAGATGTCCATGTAATTCAATACACCTTACATAAACCTGTGAAAAAATCAAATACTCTACCATAGTACTGTACAGTAAATTTTAACAATTTGTGATATGAGAAGTTAGCTCAAGCATTATATATATATGTCAGCTCTTGCTTTACCCAAGGACCAAAAGGGAGACTACAATGAACACAAAAATAAATATTTCAGCCATTGGTTGTCATTTCACTTTAGTTTTTTTTTTTTTTTCACCATCACTGACAGTACCTGTTACAGATGCAGAGGAGCCGGAAGACAGAGTAGAAGAAAGTTGATTGTGTGACTTGAGCTGGAGGAAGGATGGTGTGGAAGCTGAGGTGTGAAGAGAGGACAGGGTGTGGTGGCCTCCGGATTTTTTGGAGAAGCTGCAATATAGAATATCCAGTAAGTTTTTACATTGAACTGGGGCAATGGGCTACAATTGTATGATGTGTAATGAACAATGTCAACATGTTTTATACAGGATTTCAACTCCAATAATTCTTCTGTCAATTCCTCCTTTCTCACTTGTCAAATCCCCTCCCTCACCAGTCAACCCTCTCCCCCTCACCAGTCAACCCTCTCCCCCTCACCAGTCAACCCTCTCCCCCTCACTTGTCCACCCTCTCCCCCTCACCTGTCAACCCTCTCCCCCTCACCTGTCCACCCTCTCCCCCTCACCTGTCAACCCTCTCCCCCTCACTTGTCCAACTCCCCCCTCACCAGTCAACCTTCTTCCCCTCACCTATCGCTCCTGGTAGCCCACTGTGCCGAGGATAGAGCAGACTCAGGCACCACCCTCACCAGTCTCTCACCATACCCACTGCCTCCCGATGCCCCTCCACCCTTACTGGTACTGGAGCCCGAGCCAACATTGGGGTACGAACCACCAGCGACACTTCTCAAGGGAGTTCGGTGCCTGTAGGTCGAGTTTGAGGCGTTTGTTGGTCTGGAGCCGCTCCATGTTGTACTGTGGGCATGACTGAGATGGGCCGGGGTGATATGGGCTGAGGTAACATGGGCTGGGGTAACATGGGCTGAAGTAACATGGGCTGGGGTAACATGGGCCGGGGTAACATGGGCTGAGGTAACATGAGCTGGGGTAACATGGGCTGGGGTAACATAGGCTGGGGTAACATGGGCTGGGGTAACATAGGCTGAGGTAACATGGGCTGAGGTAACATGGGCTGGGGTAACATAGGCTGAAGTAACATGGGCTGGGGTAACATGGGCCGGGGTAACATAGGCTGGGGTAACATGGGCTGGGGTAACATGAGTGGAGTTGATGTCATTTGATGGGGTGACATAGGCATTCATGATGGTCCTATTATATGCTGGAGTAAATTGGGCGTCAGTGTTTGTATACATTTCGACAGGTTTAGAAGAGATGAAACTGCTATTGGTGGACGTTTTAGAAGATGTGAGACTGCTATTGGTGGACGTTTTAGATGTGAGACTGCTATTGGTGGACGTTTTAGATGTGAAACTGCTATTGGTTGATGTTTTAGATGTGAGACTGCTATTGGTTGACGTTTAAGATGTGAGACTGCTATTGGTGGATGTTTTAGATGTGAGACTGCTATTGGTGGACGTTTTAGATGTGAGACTGCTATTGGTGGACGTTTTAGATGTGAGACTGCTATTGGTGGACGTTTTAGATGTGAGACTGCTATTGGTGGACGTTTTAGATGTGAGACTGCTATTGGTGGACGTTTTAGATGTGAGACTGCTATTGGTGGACGTTTTAGATGTGAGACTGCTATTGGTGGACGTTTTAGATGTGAGACTGCTATTGGTGGACGTTTTAGATGTGAGACTGCTATTGGTGGACGTTTTAGATGTGAGACTGCTATTGGTGGACGTTTTAGATGTGAGACTGATATTGGTGGACCAGGCATGGGTAGTAGGGGCAGGGGTGGTGGTGGTGGTGGTGGCTGGTATGGGGTATAATATCCAAACTTGTACTGGACACTTGCATATCAATTCCCTCCATTTCATTCCTGCAAAAATATTTTATTCAGTACTATTATTATTTAATTTACCATGCTTTTCTTATGAACATTAAAAAAAATAATAACTGTTGACTACATTCTTTAATAGCATGCTATATATACATTAATAATAATAATAATGAAATAATTATGAAAATAATTGTAATATTGTACCACCCCAAAATGGAAAAAATATGCTAATTTTGAAACCGAACGATAAAATTTGGTAATACAGTATTAGTGAAATAATTGTAACATCACCCCAATCCCCCCAATTAAAAAGTACATAATATAGTAAATACATTTTCAGTGGATCTTGTACTGTTTTTCATTACCTTAACTTAGTACATTAATTACTGTAGTACTGTACATTAATTACCACAGTCCTGTACATTAATTACCATAGTACTGTACATTAATGACCATAGTACATTAATTACCATAGTACAATACATTACCATAGTACATTAATTACCATAGTACATTAATGACCATAGTACATTAATTACCATAGTACATTAATTACATTACATTACCATAGTCCATTATTCAAGAACACTCGTGGTGCATACAATAAAGGCATGGTACCGGTACGATGGCTCCATAGACAAACAACAACAGAGCCATCGTACCAATACTATAAAAAAGCCATTATTATTAATTCTTGCATACGATTCAAAGATAATATTAAATTTTTTTATATACGTTCACTTCTCTATTTATATCAATGTTAATTAATATTACTATATAATTACAACAAGTGTAGAATATTTAGTGTGTACTATAGAAACTCAAGGTATGCAGAACTTACGATGATAATGGCAAGATAAGCAGATTAATTAAAAGAAAAAAAAATGTGTCTCCTTGCCAAACACCCGCCACTTTTCTTTTCTCAGCTGTCACGTGGGTGGGTTATTGATTTATTTATTTAGTATTTAAATCCACATAGATCATTTTAATTTCTTTGTTAATAAAAAAGAAAATTTGCTTGTCTGAATTTTCTTAATTGAATTTCCTCAGAAATAATTGTAGCTAGCTTGCTGTTAATTGTGCCCATTTACATTCACAATTCTACTATACTTCCTTTCATCCATACAGGAGTAACTCAAGTAAAATTATGACTGCTTCCCTCTGTTTCTTAGCTGATAAAATTTCCAATAAATAGATTAAGTAACATCTTTTAATTTACTACAAGCAGCTACACACTAGTTAAAACAAGATCATCACATATGAACGTGAAAACATTAGATAGGAAATTGTTTGAGATACCCATATGTGGATGATTATTATTGACCACGACTGTATGTACAAATCTTCATTACTTCAGGATCATTAGTTTAGCAGTAGGCTATAATAAAGAGTTTTCAGAGATGAGTGCAAACAGATTCAACGACAACTATTCAACTACAGTGTACAGTAACAAAACAATTTTCCTGTGACTGTATATATGTAATTTGATTATTAAAGGAGAGTCGATCGTGGCTACAATGTTACTGCTGCAACAGGTGTTCTCTCCATTCACAGTGTGAGGAGATGGATGAGGTTTGGTGAATGCGATTTCTATAAAATTCATAAAAGGATATATCGAACAGTGTGAGTACCCGGAGACTAATAATTTTACTATTTACAACCTCCGCCAACACCGCATGCATGGCCATTCATCCATTCTTATATACGAAAATTTTGCCACTGCAAATATTTATAAGCCTCGTTCATCACCCTTAGCTCTATAGCTCTTATTACCTTCATAAAGTTTGATTCAAATTTTAAGAATTACTACAAGAAAGTCAACCCCAATATTGCCTTCTCACTTTTCTACGTAGTCCTTTGTAGTATGTATGTATGCCTTTGCAACAATAAACCTTTCAATTCAATTCAGTTCAATTTAATAACATCCGTGGTGGTGTATACAATGGTGTGGTACTGGTACGATGGCTCTGTTGTTTGTCAATGGAGTCGTCGTACCGGTACCACACCATCGTATTATATGCACCACAAATGTTCTTGAATATATGTTTGATGCAAATCTGCTGGCCAGTGTGAACAAAGATATTTTATGACAGCTATGACAGATATTTTGACGATCGGAGGGTTGAGATGTGGAGTGTGTGTGTGTGTGTGTGCAGGGGAGGGGGTGGGGGAGTTCTATATATGTTTGGGCATTTTATTTCGGAGAGTGTGCGACGTGACGAGGCTACTATAACGAAATGGGACGTTATCACCCAGGATGATTGAAGACTCGCTGTGCAGTACAAGGCAGTTTATTGGTAGGTAACACTTAGGTAAAGTGGGAAAGCGGCTGGGCCAAGTGACGATAGGGGAGCGTATTGTGTGAGTACGTGTACAGCTTGATTGGTTCACTACACCAATTAAGATCTATTCTAGATCTTGCACTACACTACCTTCAGCGTGGAAAGGAAAGGCTCCATGGTATATGTATGTACAGTCGTGGTCAAAAATAATCATCCATATAGGGGTAACTCACGTAAGATTTTGACACCTTCCCTCTGTTCCTTAGCTGATAAACTTTCCAATAAATAGGTTAACTACCATCATTTAATTTAATACAAGCAGCTTACAAACTACTTAAAATAATAACATTATAATTATGTGAACATGAAAACATTAGACAGTAAATTGTTAAAGTTACCCAAATGTGGATGATTATTATTGACCACGACTGTATGTATGTATGTATGTATGACAGATACTTTATGACTATATAGGGTTCGTGATGAAGTGGCCGACATCAACTTGGATTTCGCCATGCATATACTGAGGGTGAATAATATATAGTTCTGTTTTAGGCTGTTATTATTGAGGGGGTGCGGGCTGGGGGGGGGGGGTTTAGGGGGGTGCGGGAGTAGGGGACATACTTTGGGGGGTTGGGGTTGGGGGGGGGGTTGGGGGGTGCGGGAGTAGGGGGACAGGCTTGGGGGGGGGGGTTAGGAGGGTGCGGGAATAGGGGACAGGCTTTCTACCCACCCCAAGCCTGTCCCCCTATTCCCGCACCCCCCCCGCACCCCCCAAGCATGTCCCCTACTCCCGCACCTCCTTAAACTACTATACTTCTTTGAGAAAACGTCAATAATAATTATTATTTCCGTCGTGCAATTCCTAGTTTGCATTAATTCTGTCTCAGGATGGTAATTATAAGACTACAGTGTGTGAGTGCGTGTGTGTGTGTTGGAAAAATCATTAACCTCCACAATATACACAGAACGTATAAAACACACACACACACACACACACATACATATAATGATCTATTAGGTTCCTAACGGTGAGAGTTAAAGGAGTATAATTAGGGGTTAAAGGGGGTATAATTAGGGGTTAAAGGAGTATAATTAGGGGTTAAAGGGGTATAATTAGGGGTTAAAGGCGTATAATTAGGGGTTAAAGGGGGTATAATTAGGGGTTAAAGGGGGTATACTATTCACCAAAAACATTATACTATTCACCTGTTGAGTGTATAGATCAGTGTGACAGGATAAAGTAGAGGCATAGGAGCAATGATTGGTTTTAATTCTTGTGGAGTCTACATAGAATACACACACATGATGGGTAATGTAACACCGCCACACACAACTGCTCCTCGCCTCCTCCTGCTCCTGGCTCCACTCCTCGTGCTCCCACCCAAAACATAATAAACATAAGAACAAATTACATCTACGAAGCGTGGAGGGCAACATCTCATATATACAAATTAAACATAATTAACATACTCCCTCTCTTTTAAACAAAATGGAAATGCTTTCAAAACTTAAAAACTTAAAAGCTTATAATGACACACACACACAAAAATAATCATTATTCTTTTCTTAAAAAAAAAAAACTATATCCATTTTCAAACACACTAGATATCTTAAAAGAATTCACTCCCTTCTTTGTCAGCACATCAGCCAATTGTGCTTTTGACTCTACCCAAAATATTTTCAGCTCTCCATTTTGAACCATCTCTTTGAGAATACCTATGTCAATTCTTAATCTCTTTACTGAAACATTTTTAACAGAGTACACATTATCAGAAAGTGAATGGTTATCTACATAGAGTTCTACAGGCAATTTTCTTTCATTATCATACAATATCTGAGACAACATATTTCCAAGATAGTAGGCCATATCCATTGTCTCAGTAGTTGCTAGAGTTTCAGCTGCAAGGGTGCTCTTTACAACTCTTCTCATCCTCTTTGCTTCCCAGTACAAAGGACAACTCTTTTCACCCATAAGAAAAATCACAAAGCCCCCAGCACTACTAGATCCATCAGGGAGACCAGCATAAGAGGCATCACTGTACACAACTAACTTATACCTAGAGATGTCACCAAGTTTCGTTCCCCTCCTGGTGGGCGATTTGATAAATTTGGCAACATGGCAGTGTGCATCCCCTCCTTCTCGTATCTCTGATAGCATGCCTATGTAATATGTTGTGAATTATTCGAAACAATTGACTTAACAACATTCTAATAATCAATGTAGATTTTTGCTAAACAAAATTAAAATATGACCGTATAAAAAATAGATCACAATTCTTTGATTAACGTATGACTACATTAACTTATTATTTCAATAATGAGACAAACTAATCTCAGCCCAGGGTCACACCAGGATGGTGATCCTCTCGATGAAGACTTCGACGCTAAGCGGGAGTGGAGGAGACTGTACATGCAGACTTTATCAGAAGAGGAAAATTCGAGTATACAGGAGAAGGACAGTGAGACAACATTTAGATTTGGTGGCAGAAATGTGTACAAGTCAATAAAGAAGGTGAAATTTCCAGTGAACATCAAATGTGACAGAGCATAATGTAATAACTGATGTGATAGACTGCTCTATTCCCCTTCTGTTCAGCAAGAAATCAATGAAGAAAGCACAAATGAAACTAGACTTAGAAAATGACATAGCAAAAGTGTAAAGTTGAGGTGCACTTCTTCAGGACACTATCGTCACATTACACTATTCACCAACAGCATAACACTATTCACCAACAACATTACACTGTGATGTCACTATTAACACCAAAAGTCAAATTAAGAAATGTAAACTTCTCTGGACATTCAGTTTACGAGGCTATGAAACTTAATTGTACTTGATGACTTGGCAGATGTGGCGACAGGACAATGCCTTATACAGTGTTGGTGGTTAAATCCAGAGCAACTGTATGTATGATTCATCCAAACGATTCCAAGCACGTAACAAGGCTACCATTATATTTGTTAATTAATCGGGTGGTCCTTTTTCCTGTTGGCATACTTTGAAGGAGGAATCAAGTCGCTCTCATGTACCAAAAATATACTATTCTCTTAATTAAGGACCCCCGTGATGTAGTCAGAAAAATTGCCACGAAACACCACCTACATTGAAGGAGCTTGTGTCGTTGTATAGTCAGGAGGAATCAGAAGCCTCCAAATTTCATACACGATCACAGAGTCCTTAATTAAAACCCAAGTGTTGTATCCGTAATCTTTTAGCACGGATTTCTTTTGACTTCCTATAGCTTGCATATAATTATATTTACCCACCTGAACTGCGTGTTGGAACTCTCATCCACAACAGCAGTCAGGTTGGACACAAACAGTATATTATTATACATGGAATCAAGATGAAAGCCATGTTTATAGTTTGGACAATATATAGTGATGTAAATACTGAAGTGCTATATACTGTATATGAGATCAACAGAGTACCTATTTCAGGCATCGACTCTTGAACCCTTTGGAATAATAATAATAATAATAATAATAATAATAATAATAATAATAATAATAATAATAAAACAGTGTAAGAGAGTGTATGCATGACAGAGACAATTAATGGATACACAAGATTTAGGAAATTATTTTGACCTCACAGATCAAGAGATATAATGTTGCATCGGTCTTGAACTCGAGGTAGCGTCCAATCATTGGGGTTGTGACTGTGAAGTCCATCATCTGTCCAGTAGCACCCGTGCCCGTTTGGGCGAATTGGGGATTACCAGTGTAGACGGGTGAGTTTCCCAAAGTGATGACAACATTCGAATAGTGGGTAACAGGGGAGCCGTCGTTGCGCGGAAATACCATAATTCTAGTCACAGAGCGAGGGGCACCCAGGTCAGCCCTCCACCATGACGGATCAGTCTCGCGTGCATCACTGTGAAAGCAGTAATGATGAAATGACTTACAGCTGAACCCATCCACAGCTTTGTCCGATGTGGTGTACGGTTCGTATATGGTAGAACCCGAGGTCTGGCTAACGAAGTGGGTAATGTCATTTGAGTGGTACCAAGTGGAGTAGCAGACGTCGAAGGTCACGGATGAGGCTGGATCCCCGTTCCATTTCTGAGTCACCAAAGCACTGAAGATCGAGCACTCGTTTCCTGCATGACCACGACAGGTGTATGTTGTATTATGATTATATATGGTATTAGTTTGTTATTGTGTTAGTTATGGTATAAAGCAACTGTAAAGTTCTTGATTGTTGTCATGTACAAGTTATTCCTCCTCCTACCCGAATATCTAAGATTGTTTTTTTCAGTAATTTGACAAAATGTATGCCAAAGTTATTTTCACGTGTACTGCATACGAAGGAAGGTAAATACATATGAACATATTTTTCATGAAGGATTTTTAAGAACATCCATCCTCCATTAACTATATACTGTATAGCCTATACCCTACAGTATGACCCTCAACTCGTTAAGGGGAGATTCTCTTGTTGGCAAATTGGAAGGCTACTGATTCCTTCTAACCATATATAATTATATATGCCAGAAAACAGACGTCCTCAGTGGTACAGTACTAATAGAGAATCTATTTCGTGGCATAGTTTGGAGGAATCAGAGACCTTCCAATTCACCAATAAAAGCACCTCCCCTTAGGTATTAGAGAATCATATTGTGCCTCAGATCAGGGCAGAATTATTATTGACCCCAGTGCATACAGGGATACACAAAAATAATACTAATCACCTGTGAATTTGAGTCTGAGACAGTAGAGTCGGCAGGAGTTGGTGATAAGACAGATGGAGGCACAACCGTGTACTGCAGGAATGTTGGGTGGCAGGGTGAATTGGTTCAGAATACAATCCATCACTTCAGACGGGAAGGACGAAACGACCTGTGTATATGCTGCAGTTTTATATAAAGCAGGTTAGAACGGAGAAACTTTATAGACTGAACAGAGGATAGGGGCAAAAATGTACAGTCGGCCTCAGGAATTCGTATACACCACTGTGACTTCATGGGTTCATAACAACTATAAAATTGAGAACATTACTTTACTAACACCAAAATTTCATATTAATGTTATTTGGCTAATATTTGAATCAGTCAGCAGAATTATCCTTACTGCATGTGCAGAATAAAGACCTCTTTTAACCAATGATATGTGTACGAATTTTAGAGGCCGACTGTACAATGTCTCACACCCACTTCAACAACTCTTCCTTTGGTTATAATTATTGTTCGTTTGCGAATCACAGTTATGGTTATGATGACACCTTTTGTCTCTAGTCATTTCTTAAGAGTCTCATAACTGCATATAACCCAATAAAGATGATAATACAGTGTTGGTAAATCTGGAGTAAATGGAGTAACGTTACTGTTTCCTCATACAAAGTTAACTATTCCAAGCAACAGGCCACAATTATTTATGTTAATTAACCTGTGGTCCTGTTTCCTGACATGATTATATTATACTCTGGAGGAATCAAGGTGTTCTAATGTACAGACCAAAAGTGTATTACCTCCTTAATTATTATATCATGTCATGCCAAGTGGGCCTAACAACACACATCCACGTACATACACTGTACACTCTTTCTTACACAGTCACTCACACTCAAACTGGTGTTCCCCTTCTACACCAGCCCTCAGAATCACTCTCATTACACCATGCATTTTCACCACTCTTGTATCAGCCATTCTTTCCACATGCCCTTACCATTTCATAACACTTTCTTTCACTCTCTGTAGTGATTTGCTCGTACAACACCTTTCAAGGATTTCAATATTTCTCACTCCGTCAATTCTTCGGTTTCTACAAAAATCCAAGTATCGCTACTGCAGTTACTATCGATTTCTCATGTGCACTTCCAGACATGGGGGGGATTACTTGTAAAATGTATTCGATTGCGATTACGATTACATGCAATTTTAACGATTACGATTACGAAAAAAAAAATGGATGTATTCCATTACGATTACCAGATAATGTAATAGTGATTACAATCATGATTACAGGAAGAGGAATATGCATGGATAATAACCAACTTAGTTACTCAAAATTCAGTATTCTGTATTTCAACTTCATACAGCCAAGTAATACTTATATTTTGTTGAAAAAACATAAATTTTCAAAACATTTAATGACTTTATTTAGACAAAAATATATCCATTAATTGTATAAGCCTATGTTGTAGCCTGTAATATATCAATATTACCGGTATGTAAAAAACTTAATTAATGGGTAAAACTTGAACTTAATTATAATCAATTGCACAACTTCAGTAAATAAACGAATTGAGTTAAGCCAATTTGCTGTACCTTATGTGGAAACACACTATTTTATACTCAAAACATGGACATAGAAATAAAAACTTGAGGTTTTTGTTGTACTTGATGAAAACTAAACTCTGAAAGGTCTTATAACTAAACTGGCACCTGTCTGGCCTGAAGATTCGGCCAGCAATACTGAATACCCTTTCAACATGTACTGATGTTGCTGGCACCACTAGGTAGTTCATTACAAGCTTAGTTAGCGTAGGCATAGAGACTTTATTTTCTTCCCACTATCTAAGAGGATCTGTATCTTCTGGAAGACATGGGTCAGCCAAGTAGGCCTATAGGTTGAAACCTCCATGGAGCTTGTGTAACGTGTTGTTTTGGGAGCAGCAGCTGCTGCAGTCATGTAGCTATACTTTGCTTAACTCTTGAAAGAGCTCACTTAATAAGAAAATTCTTTAAAACAGATTCTTGACATATTTATCAGGATAATCTGGCATCATACTCCTGGTGGTTGATCAGACACGGCCGACACACCAGACACGTTCAGTTCGTGTGAAATTTATATACAGAAATAAAAAGGAAGATATATAGGCCTATATAGTTAGATAGAGAGAACAATGGTTAGAGGGATAGATGGATAGAGTGAGAGAGTCTTGATTATTGATTAACCATGTAGGTATAAATACATTACATATACTAAACAGTAGAGTGACTAATGTAATCACTAAAGTAATCATGATTACGATTACATTTTAAGTGTAATCAATTACGATTACGATTACTTTATAAAAAATATGAATGTAAACGACTACGATTACTTGAAAAACTGTAATCGATAGTAATCGATTACAGATTACGATTACCCTGTAGTGGACCCAAGCAGTAGGTTTGCCATATTTTGCTATGTCTCGTTTTCATACCTAACCACCTAGCTAGCCACCCGCTTGACCCGCGCTAGGACTGACACTGACCCCTCAGTGACCCACCAGCTAACAGAGTGAACACACTATATCTTTCCCCCTCTGCTCTACACCTGGTCTGACTCCTGCCACCCCCACACCGCAACGCTGTCCTTGGCTCCACTCCATATCCCTGTTATACTATAGAATAAAACCATGCCTAGTATTGGTAGTACACCGTTGGGTAGTAACCACCTCCTGACGTTACAACCCAATATCTGCGTGACTCCACTCCAAAGTTTCACATGCGTGTGTCGCACGAGCAGGAATTTATATATATAAAAAACGATGAAGGAGGAACAAAAACCGTGGAATTCTTATTATTTATGTCGATGGCGACAGAGGTGGGCAGACAGACAGACAGACGGGGAGAGAGGGGTTTAGGGAGGAAGGAGAAGGGGGGGGGGAGAGAGGGCGGAGAGTAAGGTGAAAAGGAGGAAAAATATAATGAAAAGAGAATAATGTTGCAAAAGGTGCAAAGCATAAATTTATATACTGAAGTATGATTGAGGAATATATTCCTCGGCCATGGACTGAAGGTTGCGTGTGAGTCAAGTATTGACTCCGTGTTTCTTTCATCAAATGCGTCTTTTTGTCGTCCAAGCGCAAGATTGGGATACGAAGACCGTCTGGAGGACGCTTGGTATCGGCCGACAAAAACTGACAGGGTTACGTACGACCTGTGTTTGTGGTCAAGCGTGGGATTGGGCCGCCGAAACAGTCGAAAGTTCGTAAATTGTTGTTGAGTAGAGCAGAAAGATAATTATTATTGTCGAAACAAATACTACAAATTGGCCTACTTTTTCTTTACTTTTCTCATAATATGAAGCGAATATGTGTCCTAAGTTGCATGTATTAGTAGATATGAGTACGGCAATAAAGTCAATAATTACTCAATTTTTACTCCTAAGAACCTCTACATTCCTATTCTGTGCAATATTATCACTTATGAACGTATATTTATGTACTCTAAATCTGCTCTAAACTGTAATTAGTTTCATGAAACCTATTTTGTGCTGAAGTGGCTCTATTTTACAGCCTCTTGCACTTAACATTAATTATATCATATGTATAATATTTACTTATTGCGGTCCTCCATTGTTGTTATGTTGTTATTTCTACACGTCTCGGTAGTCTCCTAAACTCAACACTCAAGAGGCAAGCTTTCCCAATCACTGCTCTGGACCTGTCTTGCTTGGATACCAACATGACGGTCTTGGTTTCAGCTGCTGTACGCTTGGCTCGTCTTTGAATCCCTTTGGCCGACAGAAACAGTACCTCGCACCAAATCTTGGTTTCACCTAAGCAGTCTTCGTATCCGATGACCGACAAAAAGACGTCTCAGGGTATTTAAAATTCTTACATTTTTTTTTTTTCCCCCGTGGCAAACTGATTTTACAACTTATCTCTGTACTGTTATTCATCTTAACAACCGATACCAAGAGAATTATTATTTAAAAAAAGATGCAGTTTTAAAAGTATGAATGGAGATGCAATCACTATCGGCAGTTTACCACGGGCAGTGTTGGTAATGGCCACCAATATTTTTGTAAATCAGGTCCTGTTTCCTGGCATATTTTGGAGGAATCAAATGTACTCAAATGTACCAAAAGTGTATTACCTCCTTAAGAACCCTGTGATCGTGTATGAGAATTGAAGGCTTCTGATTCCTCCTGAACATCCAATTTTCTGTCTACATCACAAAGTCCCTAAATTAAGGAAACTGTCTTGTAGGCAAACTGATTTCTCTTAACTATGCCAGAAAACAGACACCCTCAATATTACTAATAGGGAATCTGTTTTGTGGCATTGTTTGGAGGAATCAAACAACGACCTTTTATTTCATCAACAAAAAAGAATCTCTCCCCTTAACCCCTTCACGTATACTGCAGTTTTGTGGTTTACTTTGGTCGTGCATTTGTCATCTAGTCAAAGCACGTGAATCAGATACATCATAATATTTTATACTGCTATAGGGAGTGTTGTTGGCTATTCTTTTCAGACACGCACACACACACTCTCTCTCTCTCTCTCTCTCTCTCTCTCTCTCTCTCTCTCTCTCTCTCTCTCTCTCTCTCTCTCTCTCTCTCTCTCTCATAGACAGACAGAGTCGGTCACAGAGAGAGAGAGAGAGAGAGAGAGAGAGAGAGAGAGAGAGAGAGAGAGAGAAAGGAAAGGAAAGGAATAGTTATATATATATATATATATATATATATATATATATATATATATATATATATATATATATATATATATATAGAGAGAGAGAGAGAGAGAGAGAGAGAGAGAGAGAGAGAGAGAAAGGAAAGGAAAGGAAAAGTGTGAGAGAGAGAGAGAGAGAGAGAGAGAGAGAAAGGAAAGGAAAGGAAAAGTGTGAGAGAGAGAGAGAGAGAGAGAGAGAGAGAGAGCAGATTTTTTGTTGTAATGATACCGAAGCTCATAATATCAACCATCATACCGGTACCTTGTTAGTGGTAGCCTTCAGGAGTGTTGGGACCACTTGCTGCCACAACGCCATCACTATCAACACCATTGCAACCTTCACCCTGGACGCCATCTGTGTGTGTGTGTGTGTGTGTGTACAGAAGGGGAAAATTTATTAGTCATTAAGGTGGAGACTAAGTTTGTTAGTGTCTTAAGGGAATAAATAGTACACTTTTGGTTCACTAGAGCGCCTTAATTGATTCCGGTCTCCAAAGTATGCCTGCAGGAAACAGAACCAGATAGACAATAATAATGTTGACTAATTGCTTGGAATACAGCAGTAGTTTGGAGGAACCAGTAGCTCCAGATTTACCAACACTATATAAGTTTAAGAAAATCCTGAAGACAGACAGCAGGTTGACAAAAATGAAGCTCTATTTAATTTTTGCTTGACTATAATTATCAAAGCGCTCCCATGCACTAAAAGATTACAATCATCTTAATCAATTCCATCCTATAATGAACAATAGCAGTCGTCTCATTATGCCAACCATAAAATGACCTTAGACAACTGCAGTATTCCCTTCCCTGACCATGAATAACCTAAGGTAATGTTAATACAATGGTGATGTGATTTTCAACTCCACCTACATACCACATACCATTAGTGTTATTGAGAGTAGCCTTATGTTTGTTTACATGGTTCTAGACTCAGAGCAAAGGTGCTTAATTAAATTACGTTATCTCACCCTGGTCATCTATGGAGAAAAGCAATTTATTTAAGTATAAATAACACTGGTAAGGAAATAATATGGTCAAATTGGATGCAAACCTAGTAATGAAAAGAACGTCGTGAAGAGATAATATATATAGCCTTATTATTTCTACTGGACGTTTAAAGGACCAAATTTTTGCACTCTGTCTCTCCGTTGATAGCACCTTACTGTTATAATATTTAACCATTGAAACAGTCACTGAAACTAATATTAGGTATATTGCAAATATATCTGAATTTCCGGAACTAACCTTACCTGAAGGAAAATAATATATACAGAAGTGTAACGAAAATAAACAAAGAGGTATGCCGTTGGAAAGGCTAGACACCTCGACGTAAGCTGCTGCTGAAGTTAATCGTACAGTACACTGGGTCTTACAGTACTTACCTCAACGACTGACGGGACAAGAATGCGCAACATTGGAAGTTCGAAACATAAAGCGCTGGCAGACTACGACGAGATTCGAAGACGATCGATAATGGCACGGTCTAGTTAGTCTTGACCGTGGATAATGGGGAAACAATTATCTGTACGTATGTATGTATATGAACTTTTCCTCTTCGTTCATATTTCTTGCAGATTATGAACATAGAAAATATTATAGGGAAAATACCAGTCACGTTCTATGACATAAACAACACAGTCAGTTGATTATATATATATTTTTTTAACAGCAGCAAGCAACAAATTAACGCCATGCAGCAGCTGTCTCGACTTCTCTCGTCCACGGAATCTTGCAGGCTGCTGAGGCTTGTATTTGTTGCTTGCTGCATAGATTTAGATTTCTATTTGTAGAAATTTGGGCTACTGACTCCATAATAGTAGTGAACAATAATTGTTATGTACACTCGCGGTCAGAAATTGTGTCCCGATCCCCTGGCAAGATGAATCGCAAACAGCCTAGCTTTGAACAATAACTGTGCGTCTCCCTACAACACACATTTGTTCAAATCATCAAAGCTTGGCTAGTTACAATTCATCGTGCCAAGGGATCAGGACAAAAATTTTGTTTATATAAAAAAAATGTATTATATAAATAAATTTTTTTATATATATGTTACGGGACGGGAAGACCTACATCACACCACAACTGCTCGTTGCCTGGTTCGACCCCGAAAAGGATGCGAGGAGAGACCAAGACCTGGTCGGTTTTTGAGTGTACAGTGTGTTATGAAGCTCCAGATTCCCTCTTTAACATATTCGGCCGTCTGCACCAATCAAGGATCATTCCAAGTTTACAAGATAGACAATCCTTGAGTGTTGTGGCTCTCACGTAGGTTTCTCAAAGAGTATAAATAGCGACCACCACCGCCGTCGTCACCACCACCACCGTCACCACCACCATCACCGTCGCAACCACCTATGTCGCCACCACCACAGGAGATGGAGACGGAGGAGGAAGACGACGACGACAAGGAAACCAGGGCCTCCACCACCACCACCACCGGAAGTGAGAGTGAACTGGAGGAAGAAGGGGAACGCCAGAAGAGGAAGAGGAGGAGGAGGGGGAGTAAGGACAGGAAGACAGCTGAGCCACCAGTCCCACCGAAGTATGTCTCCGTACGGTGGTATCTGTCTGCTTCACCCCGCCTCGACCTCTTCCGGCAAAACACCAAAAAACACCAAGACCCCGACGCCTTCCAGTTCAGGGAAAGGTGGAACCGGTCTAACATACCTTCCAGACCGGCACCTTTGTCAAAGTCCTTGACATTAACTAACAACATCATCAACATCAACAGCAGCAACAAGTAATACCATCACAGCTACCGCTACCACCACCGCTACCACCACCACTACCACCACCGCTACCACCATCATCACCATCACCACTACCACCACCATCACCGCTACCACAACCACCATCACCGCTACCACCACCACCATCACCACCGCTACCACCACCACCACCACCATCACCACCGCTACCACCACCACCACCACCATCACCACCGCCACCATCACCACCACCACCATCACCACCACCTTAATGCCCTAAGCAGGTGATAGGCAAAAAAAAAACTAACAAAGAAGAAGAAGAAGATGCTCAGTGTCATTCATCCAGCATTCCTCAAATTTAAGTGTTCTGTGTGAGGCCCATTTCTCCCCCTTCTGTAACTGGACTAATTGTATCAGACTGGCATTAATTCGGTTAAGTATTATTATTATTAAGTTTGGTGTTTTACGAGTGGGTTTTTTTTTTTTTTTTTTTTTTTTTTTTAATAATTTTTTTTTTTTTTTTTTTTTATATACAAATTTTTTTTATAGAATTTTTTTTATAATTTTTTTTTTATAGAAATTCTTTTATAGAAATTTTTTTTTATAGAATTTTTTTATAGAAATTCTTTTGTATAGAAATTTTTTGGTATAGAAATTTTTTTTTATAGAAAATTTTATTTATAGAAAATTTTTTTTATAGAAAATTTTTTTTATAGAAAATTTTTTTATAGAAAATTTTTTTATAGAAAATTTTTTTTATAGAAAATTTTTTTTATAGAAAAATTTTTTTTATAGAAATTTTTTTTTATAGAAATTTTTTTTTATAGAAAATTTTTTTATAGAAAATTTTTTTTATAGAAAATTTTTTTTATAGAAAATTTTTTTATAGAAAATTTTTTTTATAGAAAATTTTTTTTATAGAAAATTTTTTTTATAGAAAATTTTTTTTATAGAAAAATTTTTTTATAGAAAATTTTTTTTATAGAAAATTTTTTTTATAGAAAATTTTTTTTATAGAAAATTTTTTTTATAGAAAATTTTTTTTATAGAAAACTTTTTTTTATAGAAAATTTTTTTTATAGAAAATTTTTTTATAGAAAAAATTTTTTATAGAAAAAATTTTTTATAGAAAATTTTTTTTATAGAAAATTTTTTTTTATAGAATTTTTTTTTATAGAAAATTTTTTTTACAGAAAATTTTTTTCTAGAAAATTTTTTTTATAGAAATTTTTTTTTATATAAAATTTTTTTTATAGAAATTTTTTTTATAGAATTTTTTTTTTATAGAATTTTTTTATATAAAAGTTTTTTATATAAAAGTTTTTTTATATAAAAGTTTTTTTATATAAATTTTTTATATATAAAAATTTTTTATATATAAAAATTTTTTTATATAAAATTTTTTTTATATAAAATTTTTTTTATATAAAATTTTTTTTATATAAAAAATTTTTTATATAAATTTTTTTTATATAAAATTTTTTTTATATAACATTTTTTTATATAAAATTTTTTTTATATAAAAAATTTTTTATATAAAAGTTTTTTATATAAAATTTTTTTTATATACAAATTTTTTTATATAAATTTTTTTTTATATAAAATTTTTTTTATATACATTTTTTTTATATAAATTTTTTTATATAAAATTTTTTTATATAAAATTTTTTTTATATAAAATTTTTTTTATATAAAATTTTTTTTATATAATTTTTTTTTAATATAAAATTTTTTTTATATAAAATTTTTTTATATAAAATTTTTTTTTATATAAAAATTTTTTATATAAACATTTTTTATATAAAAAATTTTTATATAAATTTTTTTTTTATAAATTTTTTTTTATATAAATTTTTTTTTTATTTAAAATTTTTTTTATATAAAATTTTTTTTATATAAAATTTTTTTTTATATAACATTTTTTTTATATAACTTTTTTTATATAACATTTTTTTTATATAAATTTTTTTTATATAAAAGTTTTTTTATATAAAAGTTTTTTTATATAAAAGTTTTTTTATATAACATTTTTTTTATATAAATGTTTTTTTATATAAAAGTTTTTTTATATATTTTTTTTTTTATAAAAAATTTTTTATATAAAAATTTTTTTATATAAAATTTTTTTATATAAATTTTTTTTTATATAAAAGTTTTTTATATAAAAGTTTTTTATATAAAAGTTTTTTTATATAAAATTTTTTTTATATAAAATTTTTTTTATATAAAAATTTTTTTATATAAAAATTTTTTTATAAAAATTTTTTTTTATAAAAAAAAATTTTTATAGAAAATTTTTTTTATAGAAAATTTTTTTTATAGAAATTTTTTTTTATAGAAAATTTTTTTTATAGAAAATTTTTTTTATAGAAAATTTTTTTTATAGAAATTTTTTTTTATAGAAAATTTTTTTTATAGAATTTTTTGTTTATAAGGTTCGAACAACTGTGCGTCTCCCTACAACACACATTTGTTCGAATCATCAAAGCTTGGCTAGTTGCGCTTCATTGTGCCAAGGGATCAGGACACAATTTCTGACCGAGTGTGTACAGCAAATTATTGGAAAAAAACAAGGAAAATCAAAACAGAATTCATTTACTGCAATAAGGAAAAAAAAATTGTGACGTAGCAATGAAGATGGAAGAAGTCTGTTAAAAAACGTTGGGAGGAATAAAGGTATGTAGGTGACGATGCTGAGGGGCCTCTCATATTGAAAAGTGAAAATTATGAAGCATGGAAATGCGGTTGGAGAAGATGTGCAGTTAAGAAATCAAGACCCAGGATGGGTGCCTGCACATCCGGCACGATGAAAGGCCAAACTACATACTCCTGACGAAGCAGGGTGACGCCCCTGCTCCTCGTGCCGAACGTAGCGATGGGTGACTTGTTGTTGGCAGCGAGGAGGTCGTATGCCGTGGAACCCTTCTGGCACTCTCTATCTTTAGCCATCGGGGGCACAACACTAACCTCTGATCCAGAGTCGACGAGGAAGTTGTCCCCCGACTCTAGTAGGTCCTCCACCCACAGAAGAGTGCGGGCGGTATGGTGAGGAGTACTTGCAGGTTTGGTGGCTTGTTGCAGGGCAGGTGGTCGTGGAGCGGTGGCGAGGGTTGCAGACGTGTTATGGTTGCTACGAGGAGGTGGATGGGCATGACGGTGCTGTAGGGTAGGTGTGTTGATGCGTGGCCCTGAGTTGGGTGTCGTTGAGTAGGCGGTAGCGTGGAGGGCTTCGTCTTGCCACAGCCTTATTCGTTTCCCTGAGACGGTCTGGCAGGACGGCGATTGGCGGCGAAATCCCAGTTACACAGGGGGTGGCAATTGCGTGCAGCATGGCCGAACCTCTGATGGTACAATACGTGCAGAAGTCGGGGTTTTGCCAGTGCTGTGGTGTGGTAGTGGGTGTATGTCGAGGCGCTGGTGGCGGTAGGCGGGCTGGTGACGTCCATTGGTGTTTGTGGCGTGGGTGTAGAGGCGCTGAAGGTGTCTGGTATAGCAGTTACCGGGCTGGTGGTGTGGTCCATTGTTGGTGGTGCTGTGGGTATGGTGTGCCGAATGTGTCCATGTTGTCGTTGAATGTTTGTGCGAAAGAGGACAGTTGTTGTGGTGTAATAAAATGTGGTTGTGTTGGTGGCGGGGTGATGTTAAAAATAATGTGGTGTAGGTGAGGGGTGTTGCTGGTATGAGGGGTTGTGGATGAGTTTGTATTATGTGTTGATGATGGTGTCTTGGTGTTGTTGGTGTGTCTGTGGTACTTACTTCTTCATGGCAGTAAAATGGGTTTGCATAATAGTATACCCCTTTATATACGTTTTCTGTAGTGAGTGTGTTTGACTGTTTGTGTATTTTATTCCACGGCATATTATACCGTATAAGGCCCAACTCAAGCAATTTCTCCTTCTAATGTTACTTCATATTATTAGTATTAACAATGTTGTCTTTGTTCTCTTTCATGATTATTACTGCAATTGTTTACGTATATTTACTTAATATTAATTAATTTTCCGCCATAAATAAGAATATCAGATATCTTCATGTGGCCTTTATTATTAGCGGCAACGTTCACCACCAGACTGTTGGGGCTTGTACAGTACTAAAGGTAAATACAGAACTTAATAAAAAAAAAGCCAAAAATTGTAAGCTATAATAGTGCCGCTCCCCCTATAAACTCGGGATTCCCATTTTGCACCAATCCTGAACTTCCTGTTGCATCATCTTGCATCTTGCATGATGAGTCAGGGAAAATAATAAATAATATAGTTAACCTTTCAGTCCAGAATTGTGTTGGCTTAATAATAATAATTATTATTATAAGAGTTACAGTAATAAAAATCAATAATTGTCCCATTCACTTTTAGGTAAATTTACAGAAGAACTGGGTTCACTATATTGTGTATTTTAGCATCATTACCCACTATTTTGGACCATTCTAAAACACTTTTATTCTATGGTGTTTCTTTCGGAGATTCCCCGTTTTCGAGATATGCCCCGTTTTACAAACATAATTTGGAAATTAGTCTGACCTCACCTGACCTGACCTAACCTAACCTAGACAACATCAGACTACCGGGACCTAACCTGGGCAAACTACCGGGATATAACCGGTGTAAACTATCATAAAGTGACTGGGGCAAATTCCCAGGACCTAGCCGGATGTGGTAACACTGCGCGATCCTAGCCAAAAACCCAGTTATTCTGTAATAATACCCACTTTTATTCTATAAAATAATCCTTGTATATTAATATAATGGAAAAAGTTAATGTATTTTTTTGCTGAACAGGACCTTCTGCTTTATCTCCAAGATCATTCCATTCACTCCATAATTAATATCCCCTGCAGACCACATAATATTAACAATTTATGGATGATAATAATGAGTAAATACCGTAAATATTGAAAGTATTACCGTTATTGCATACAGTTTTTCTACCTTCATTACCCACTTATTTAGACCATTCTAAAACTATTTTCTTCTATGGCATTTCCTACACAAATTTCCAAGATAGGGCATATTCAAATGGGGCATTTTGAAATTAGCCTGACTTTACCTGACCTTACCTAACCTAACCTAACCTAGACCGCATCAGACTACCGGGACCTAACCTGGGCAAACTACCGGGAAATAACCGTGGTAAAGTACAGGAAATGACCGTGGTAAAATACTGGGAACTAGTCAGATCTGGCAACACTGCTACAAAACTGCAATTCTTTCAATAAATACCTAATAGTGTATGGCTAATAATAATCCCATACACTCCATTCAACCCTTAATTTTTTCTTCTATATAATTTTTCTTTATGAAATAATAATCCTTGTATATTATGGAGAAAGTTAAATGTTTTTTTTTTTTCTGAACAGGTCCTTCTGATTTATCTCACGTGTTGTTTTACCTATTCTTGCATATTTTGGGTTGATCTATTCATTATTACCCATAATATTGAGAGGAAGAAATTAACCATTAATGTAATCTAACCTACAAGTGTGTCCTAACCTAACCTAACCTTTAACGTAATCTATCCTAACCAAACCAAACTAAACGTAACCTAACCTAACCTAACTGGGGTTTAATTACTCAAGTTAGATAAGATTTTACTACCTTTCAGTATTATTGGTCGAAATAAATAGAACAACCAATGATATGTACTGTTTGAAAAGTTTTACATATAAAAAACTGTTTTTTGTTATTATTTCTGGTGATTCTTATTGTAAATCAGTCCATTGTAGACCTCATTACAAGTACAAATGCCATGTTTTTTGGTCCCCCCTTCCCCTATTAATATTTGTGACCTTTTGGGAATGCAGGACATAATGAGTGCAGCCACATTTCTGAGTGGAATAAATTATGGGTCCTCAGATATACAGGTACCGGTAGTCCTTAAATTTAAGGCTACAGTACTGATTCCTAAAAACTACATCACTAAACAGTAATTGTTTTGGAAGAGCCTGGTGTGAGGAATTATAAGTGGCATCTATTTACTGAAATATCAGGATGTTTCAAACTGTTAATGTTCTTCACAATTCTGTATGTTGTTGTGAAATGCCAATAAGTACTGTACTAATAATAATTTTGTTGACCAAAGAGGGAAGATGGAGGAGTGGGAGCAGTACTTCTTGAGGAATCCAGCGCCTCAGGGATTCAACGCGTCCTGCGACCGGCTGAAAAAATTCTGTAGGCAACATGCTGGTCACCATCCCATAGCTCTTGTCACTTCAGGGGGAACTACTGTCCCTCTTGAGCGCAACACTGTTAGGTACATTAAACCTCTGTTATTAATTATGCACTGGGTATGTGAGTATGAGAGGTATTGTGCATACTCAATCTATGTATGAATAAATCTTTATCATATACTGTGGGAAGTTATGGGTGAAAGGTGTAAACATACAGCCCCCATACAGTAAGGCAGTATATTAGATTATTATTTGCACAAGTTAGTTTAAGCAAATGTTTACACTCTTGCCTCAGGTGGATAATGTAATCATGAACTACATACTCTCATATCACAAAGTATTTCCTGCATCAGATATCTGATTCAAAATTATTGTCAGGTTTGTTGACAACTTCAGTGCAGGGACACGAGGTGCGGCATCAACAGAGTATTTTTTGGCACAGGGTTACGCTGTGATCTTCCTCCATCGGGAAAAGTCTGTGGTGCCCTTCTTCCGTCACCTTAACCCATCTTTCCTGCTGAACTCTCTACAGGAGAACTCAGAAGGAGGGCTCCAACTTTTGCCTCAATATTCATCTCAGGTTAGATTAACCCTTTAATGTTGAGATTTATTTTTCACGTGTCATATAATTGCCTGATGGTAATCCAAGCCCATTATCAAAGTTGTAAGCTGTTAATGGGTTCATTGAAATTATTATTAAGATTGGAAGACAGTATTGTTTCCTTTTGACAAGAAAGTATGCCTGGATAGTCTGAGAAAAAGGTAAAATTCTAAGCTGTTCTGTAGGGGTTGGTTATATTGGCTTACATAAAATTATATTGTTTTATGTAAAAATTACAATCCCCTATACTGTTAGCTTGGAAAATAAAGTGAAGATATACATCCACAGGTTCGCTATAATCTATTTTTTATATTTGCCTAAAATGAAGTACAGTAGTCTAGCCATCATCAAACTTAGTGGAGAGGGGTAGCAATTCTATAACTTTTGAAGAGCTACATGGCATAGCTTTTGCTTAGATGGAAGTTACTTTGTTGGGTCAACTCATGACTCCTTGACATGGGGAATGTGACATGTATCTTAAAAAATCTGTTGATATCATTAGGCAGTCTTTGTCCTTTTTGCTGACATCACACATTAGCATCAGATACGAGTGGGATCAAGTCCAACAAGAAATATACACCAGTACTTGAATTGTTAATAATGTTATATGGTTTCATGAAATAACGCTAATATTTTTGTGGTTTAGAGTTTTGTCCAAGGTTTCTTGATAAAAATTAGGACTGAGAAATGTAGTACAGTTGTAGATGAAGTTGGCAAACATTGCCTTGTGTCTCTGAGCAAGTAACTATACAAAGGTAATGGCTATTTTGCCTCTTAGGTATACCCCATATGGAAGAACTACCAACGGATCATGTCCGAGGAACGGCTGTTGTTTCTGACCTTCACCTCATTGTCTGACTATCTGTGGCTCTTGAGGGCCACTACCCAGTATCTGCAGCAACTTGCTCCTAGCTCGCTCCTCTACCTCGCTGCTGCTGTGTCAGACTTCTACATTCCTCAAGGTCAACATTGGTACCACTTCTCTGATACACTATACAGCAGGGATGCACAACCTTTTGGGCTCCTCGGGCCACATGATTAAACTTAAAACTCACTGAGGTCCACAAGATTTCTGTTAAGCAAAAATGTAGAAATTTTATGGGTATTTATCTAGACTATTGCCGTTTTGTAGCATTGTTGCCAGAACCGGCTAGGTCCAAGTATTTTGCCCCGGTCAATTCCTGTACTTTACCACGGTTAGTTCCCGGTAGTTTGCCCAGGTTAGGTCGGTCCCGGTAGTCTGATGTGGTCTAGGTTCGGTTAGGTAAGGTCAGTCTAATTTCAAAATGCCCCATTTGAATCCGAATAAAATGCCATTGAAGAAAAGTGTCTTAGAATGGTTCAAAATAGTGGGTAAAGAAGGTAAAAACATCACAATACCAACCAGCAATAGAGTAGATATATATCATTTTAGGTGCTCAGTGGTTGAAAATATAGTACTTAATGACTTAATCCATTACATTACAAAACTATGATTAATGCTTTCCTGGCATACATGACACAGTCTTCTTAATGCTAATTTTGACACTGTGATTCATAGACAAGCTTTTTTATGTTCGGTTGAAACTTTGTTATTGTTATTTTTTACCATTTATTACCTACTAAGGGCCGCCAGAGGGTTGCTTGAGGGCCGCCGGTTGTGCATCCCTGCTATACAGTATTGTACTTCCCATCAAAGTTCCTACAGTCTATTATTCTTTTTTGCCAACAGGCTATTTTTCATGGCAGTAGGGATATACCACCTATTATGTAGGAGTTGAAATATAGTACATTTCAGATAACCTATGAACTTCTGCTTGTATAAGAGGTATATCAATATTAGTAATTATCATGGATTTGCCACACACAGTTCCGTTTTTCTTTTTCCTTGGTAACGTACAAACACTTCTTTCATTCACAAACATAGTCACACCAACATAGCAAGTTTTACCACATACACCTGACATATCCTCACAGAAAGCATAGGAAGTTAATATCTTGACTTACCATAGTTTAGAGGTTAGATTCTACAGTTAATTTTATAGCTCC
Source organism: Petrolisthes cinctipes (assembly GCA_033782935.1). NCBI lineage: Eukaryota > Metazoa > Arthropoda > Malacostraca > Decapoda > Porcellanidae > Petrolisthes > Petrolisthes cinctipes. The sequence continues at coordinate 25,583 of JAWQEG010002368.1, read as the reverse complement.
TATTGTGATCATGATAGAATGGTTGTCCTTTCCAAACTCTCCCGGTAATTTCAACGTTTTACATTTTATACTGTCCTTTATTTCTTCATTCTTTAAAAATGTTGATATATTTTTAGTACTACTGTATTATCATGTCTTTCATCATCCATTTGCTACTTTGAAATGCCTTCTCTCTGACCACTTTTTCAAATAGCCATATTATAGATGTTGGAATTTTTCATACAAACCTGAATGGCTCTTCAATTATATATACTGTACAGTACATATAAGTTTTTGTGTTGAATATACTTTCCATAATGTTTGTAATTTGCCAAAGTCTGTGTTTCTTCCTCAGATCAAATGGCAGAGCATAAAATCCAGTCTGCCTCAGGTCCCCTTACAGTGACCTTGCAACTGGTACCCAAGATGCTGAGTCCTCTGGTATCCCTTTGGGGCCCTGACCTGTTTGTAGCCTCCTTCAAGCTGGAGACTGATTCTGAGAAGCTTATAGAGAAGGCCGCTGGAGCTCTGAAGAGGTATAAAAAAGGGGATATTGCCTGCATAGGTGCAAACATTACTTAAAATGTTTTAATGTCCATTGGTCCCAAGTCATTCACTTTCATCTCATCCAGGTATCCCTTCTCTCCTACCCCATATGTGGGTATTGCATACAGAGATGTGGGCAATATTTAAAGGATTCGATGCACTTCAGTCCTGAATCAACCCCTTTCGGCTCTTCTTCTGTCCCTCCTTTCTTTCTTTTTACTTTTTACTTTGTGCTTTGTGTCCCTCCTCTCTGTCTCCTTCAGTCTTCCAGTTACATTTATCAATGTCCTACATCTACCTAATTAGGGTATGGGCCCAAATTTTTCTTTCATTCATTCATTTGTTGCCTCTAAGCTTACTATCATTGATTATTTCTCCTTAATAATGTTATGTGCTTCTGATATTATGTTGATGATTTAGAACCTTATTAAGTATTGAACTTTAGTTGGATGTACTGTACAGCTGCCCACGTATGAACCTGGGACAGCTGTGTTAGATACCTGAGGTCGGGCAGTTGGTACCCATGACAGGAGAGTTGGGGTGGTAGTAAGATGGATGAATAAATAGACGTCAGTTAGTAATATTATGATCAGTCACTTCTGCGATATGTGACAGTGTATGTACAGTATAACAAATTAATATACGGTACTTAGGTAAGAGCATTTTCCATAATAATATGATAGAGTAATTAAAATCATCTACAACATCATATTTAGGTCATTACAAAATATCTGAACACACACTCCAACTTGCCAACAATTCCCACTCTCGAAATGAGTGTGTCTTGCAGTAGGTTCATCCTGGAGGCTTCTACTTCCTGGCGGCTTGTGTGAAACTTTCTCATCGCTTTGCTTTACAGTTTTAAGATGTTATAATGAAAGGACAACACCATATACCAATCTGCAATTCAACTATCCAACCAGACTCGTCATCCAACTCTTATCATATTAACAGAATTTTTTTGAGAGGCATTGCTTACTTAATTAACTACTAATGGTGATTAACTAAACTTTGTGTAGTCCATACAATTTAGTACATCATTTATCTACCTTAATCACAAGGATTTCAGTACTGTATAATTATATTCTAGATAAACATGAGTTACTAATGCATAATAAATCCTTCCATAACACCAACTGATTGATTGTTAGGTATTAACAAAAATATATTCATAATTACAATGATAGAAAGGTGTATCACAAACTCTATGGAATTATCTCACATTTGGGCAGAGTTGTATGTAGAAGCATTTTACCTTTTGATAATAGTGAGGCCCTCAGCCAGGTTTGTTCAAACATATGATCAGTACAATTAAACCAGTAACGGATCGAATCACCAAAAGGAGAGAGAAAGAGAGAGAAAATGAAAATGACTAAAAAATACTCATGTCACTGTACTGTACAGACAATACAGTAACACACGGAATCTATTTACTACTACGAATCATAACGCTCCAGAATACATTAACTCTGTATAATGGTAGGATTGAGATCTATTATGTGGCAAAACATGAAAAAAAAGATTGATTACTCTATGTTTAGATATTTTGTAATATCATATAAAATTATATGATGTTGTAGTTCGATTTTAACCCATCGAATGTAATAATTGCATTGGATAACTATGGAAAATACTCCTCCATACGTATTTTTAATATAAATACACATATCGCAGAAAATAATGATAATTAGATTATGATCTGATAACCTACCATTATTCATTTATCTTGCAACCATCCGTTACTTCTGTCAGGGGTACCAACTGCCCTACCTCAGCCATCCAACACTGCTGTACCAGGTTTGTACATGGGCAGCTGTACATGAATCACCATAATTCTTGCATGCAGGTACAAACACAAGTTGGTGATTGGCAACCTGCTGCAGACCCGACGAGAAGAGGTGACACTGGTGGCTGAGGAGCAGAGTCATGTAGTAAAACTTACCCAGCAGCAGCAGCAGGAAGGTGTAGAGATAGAGAAGTTCATTGTAGAGGAAGTGTGTGCCTGCCATAAAAAGTTTACTTAAGCAGAAGTCAACAAGTACCCATAGGTTTTATTTTCACTGACATTTGTTTATTGGTTTAAAAAATATATATATTACAATTTAGTGGTTCCATATAAAATTCGAATTGGTTATGTCTGTGGAGTTTATTTGATGTTTGCAAGGGTATGCACCTTAGTCAAGTGCCCTTCTAGTAAAAGCAATCTGTAAATTTAATTAAATATTCTAATATAAAAAAATACATTACAGCATACAGTATATTGCTATAAATTTATAAAGTGTGGCTTTAAAAATACCATGAAATTGATGTTATGGTACAGTATTGCATCACTGCACATCAAGTGTATAATATTTATCCATCCTATCCTAGTGCTGATGCCTCCCTTCTTTTTTTTTTTAGTGCTCTAGCATGGGATTGTTTATTCATAAAAGCACTGAAAAACTAGGGTCTTTTACTGCAGTGGCCACTTTTTCACTGCAAAGGGGACCCCTCACTCTGTGTCCCAGGAAAATTGGGTGGACTGGCCAATGAATCCATCCTCCAGAAGTGGTTTTGTGTAGTGTTGTGAAAAGACTGTGCAGGCCAGAAGTAGAGGATGTAAGGGGGAGGGATAAACCTAGGAAGATATGGAGGGATAGGATTAGGGAAGCTCTGTCAGACAAAAGCCTACCTGAACATCCATTTGGATGAAAGGTGTGCAAAGAATAGTGTGAAGTGGTTTGGGAAGGAGCTGGAGAAAACCAGGTAACTGAGGCCTAGTTGTAGATATTGCTGCATGTGTTGGCCTTAAAATATATATTTTCTAATAGCTAAGGAGATTCAGTCTAGAGCAGTGTCTCTATCTAGTTGCTTCATTATCAGGTCATTCTGAAGCTCCTCATCCTATGTGTTCCTTGGCCTTACCAATCATCATCATCATCATCAATACCCCATTTCCCCTTTTTCAAGGAGTGGGGAGGCTTTAGCACCAGTGTAGGAGCCCTGACAGGCAAGGGGTCACTTCAAATATTCATGACTTTTCTGACCTCCCTCATCCATTCGCTCTAAGAGCACAAACCATCTCAGTCACTACTTCCTCATTACATTGTAAATACTTTTGATACCAAACATCCACTCTATCATTCAGGGAAATTCTGCAATGAACATCCATCTGGCCCTCTACATCTCCATTCATTCCAGTCTCTTTATATCTTCAACTTTAGTCAGCCAGGTTTCACTCCTATTGAGCATCAAGCTTAGAATTTAACCCTTCTGAAAAGAGAAAAGTCCCTAGTGGTCTGGAGAGGCAGTAACTCCAGTTACATTTTTCACATGTTCCTTGATTAGGCAATGGAACTTGCCTTTGCTCTGCCTACTGCATTGATAATTTCACATTGGTAACATTTCCACACAAAGATGATTTCCACCATTAATCTTAACCTTTCCATTCTCACTCCTACTTGACCATTCCCTGATTTCTACAACATTACCTCCTTCTTCATGGCTAACTATCATTTTTGCTTTGTAAACATTAACTCTCCGAGGTGTATCTAAAAAAATAAAATACATACTGGTATGATATTTTGACTTTACTCTGTACAGTATTGTATACAGATTTCACAAATGCACTATAGTATATATTCTTCGATCAACTTGCTTTCCCCATGCCTTTAAAGAATTACAGATAGTTACATCAGACATTTATTGAGGAGCCACCATTCAGATACTGCTTTATACTAAAAAAATCAACATAAGTAATGGGGAATTACTGATAACTATTATAGTACAATACTAATAGTTGGGCTCAGTAACTTAATAGGGCCACAATATGATCTGGGTAATACTGAGAAACATTCCAATTGTTACTTAATCTAATTTAATTTATGTAAGTTAGTGTTAGCTTCCTATATTTTGTTGTGAATGTTTTTCTGCAAATTGACGGAACATGTGGATCTTCACAGTATTAAAGCCCAAAAATTCTGTTTTGCTCTAGTTTTCATTTATTCATGCTATATATTGAGAATCTTGTAGCTCTTAAAATGTCCAACTAATGAACCAAACTCTACAGTAATCCCAGTCACACTGGTGCAGATTAACATTAATACAATAACAATGAGGGTTGTTACAGAACTCCAACAGATGTAAACAGTGCATGCACTATTACTAGGTGACTGTAATTACTGGTATAATGACTCCATGGATGGTACAGTACATGGAGCCATTGTACCAGTCATTGCCATAGTCTTGCCCATGCCTTTTATTTAGAATTAATGTAACCCAATTCCAAGCAAACTAGGGTACTGCCACCCACCCATAATTTATATATGTAAACTTGAAGAGAGGTGTAAAGCCCCCCCCCCCTTCCATACGAGAGGCAAAAAGACAGCTGGCACGGATAACTGAGTGGAATTCTCTTGCTTTTTATCAGTGTTACCATATCAAACAGTCCCCAGTACCCATTGTGCCCTACATCTACCCACAAAATTGGTAACGGTGTCTGCCCGCCGTCTTTTGCCTCTTGTGTGGAAGGGACTTAACACCTTCCTAATCACAGTGAATTAAATAGCCCATGTTGCCTAGCTCGATAGAATGTTGGCATTGTTGGTAAATTCCTCTGCGGTGGTCTGGTGACTACCCCAGTAAAGAATTTGACAAAACTATGCAGAAGAGATATCATTGCTTTGCCAAGGTCACCTCTTTAAAGGATGTTCTGTGAAGGAAGAAGGCAATGTGCAAATACAAACAGAACTTAAAAGCAAAGGTCTCTCAGTTATTATTAAGAGTGCCAGGAAGTATGGCATCAATGACAACTATCAGCAATCTCTAATCTCGGCAACAGTAAATAACACTCTACAGACAACAGAATAATCCTCATGTAATGAAACTCAAATATTTTTCTGCATCCAGCCCCTTCTTTATTCCTTCAGCTTTCAATTCAACACACTATGGTGAAGAAAAATTATAGGGGACTGGCTATTATACATTAATTAATTATACATGTATTAAAACAGAAAAGTAAGAGAAGTGAAATGTTTATACTGTATATATAGCAATATGTAATAATTTCATATCTATAAGTTTGCCTATAAGATATTTAGTGAATTGAACACCAGTTTCTTCTCATTTTCCCTCACTCTGAATTTAAATGTTTTGACAAAAAATTCATACACATACTTTCTGAAGGCATGCCATATTGTGCTCCCAAAGTGTAACATATAGAGTCAAATAGTGAGAGTAGTACCCAAATAAGTTTCACAAACACCAACATATGATATAATAAAGTTTGTTAACCATGTTGGTCACAATAGGATGACTATTAAAAATTTGGATCAGTGAAATGGATGGCTGAGCAGGAAGGGGTAGACCTCTGAATATGTCGGACAGACGAGAGAAACGTGTATAGGAGAGAAGGTGGGAAACATATTAGGAATGACTGACAAGGTAAAGCACGTATGTAAAGATGAATTTAGCAGAAGACTTTTCTGCCATGGCAATACCCTGATGGAGAATGTCCAGAAGGGACCTTGACATCAGGAATATTGATTGATGGTTATACACACTTTCCTTTGTCTCTCACTTAATTTTTTTCAAGTTGCTACCTCTTGCACTTCTTTCTTGTCACAATCTAATTCAATCATCCTCCCACCTTCTTTATCCTCTCGCCATATTCCTCCATCATACTCACTAGCCTCCCCAACTTTGCAACAACCAGTCCATCCTCTTGATTTCACCCTAGCCCCATTCTATTTCTATCAACATCCACCTTGTGCAGCAGCAGCACCACCACCACACTGAGTGACAGACTTGACTATTCTACCAGTAATGTCCCTGGGCGGTTGAGCTGCAGCCGGTGGGAGACGTCGGTGAGTGTCATCCTCAGAGTCGCTGTCTGTGTCTCCATTGTTTTCTGAGTCACTAGAGTCAGTGTAGACCCCAAGGCCAGGCAGCACTGCAATACACTGGAACCCAGACTTTGGGGCCGATGTTACTGGTGGAGCTGATGTGATTGGTGAGTCTGAGGTAGCTGTGGACTGAGAAACCTCCACACCTGAGGATGACCCTCCTGCCTCATTATTCTCTGCACTACCTGATTCTGAAAGGTACAGTGACTTAAATAACTGTATACTGAAAAATAATACGGAATACATACAAAAACCTACAGGAATGTTAAAACAAGAACTAAAAGGAAAAATAATAGCTGATAGCTCTTATACTTTTCTCTGCTTATTACCAGATGATTTTTCTTGTGGACGGAAACAATGGTCCAAAAATACAGAAATAGGCCTAGAAGTGGCACAAAGTCTGCTTTTTTGAACAAAGGTATGCTCAATATAAGCCCAAAAATAATACATATTGCTGAATTAAGTGGTGGATAGGATAGTGTATGCATGTATGTATCCATGAATACAAACAGTACTGTAATTGGAATTATGACATCTAGCAATACTTGCATTAAAGATAGGCTACACTAGAGTGTACACTTCACACCATTAAACCCAGTGACATTATAATGAGGTATTCCAGTATCAATTAAGCTCAAACTGACCTGGTTTAGTGCGCTTGGTCTGAGATGGGTCATTATCCTCACTGGATTTCCTCTTAATGGCACCAGCAAGGAGTGAGAGGTGTGAAGGAGTCTTCTTGGTTCCAGCAGCTTTTCGCATCTCCCCAGCTTTTACCTCTGCCCTAAGTTCCTCTTCTGCTTGGTTCTTCCTCATTTCAGACACCTTCTTCCTGCAGAGGCAAATCACCGATAGTCTAATAGGATTTGGTTTGCTTATGTCCTACAATCCATCACTTATGCCAACAACACTAAGTAGGTTTGTTTCCTTCCGGATGAAAAATAAATTTACTATTAACAGCAAATATGTCATAGTGCCCTTCAAAATCGCACCTGTACTCTGCAATGGCAGAGCTCTCCTCAGTCCTGACTTTGATCTCTTGTTGGAGTTTTGTCCTGTCCACAAGTTCTAGGAAGTCCACCTCATCATCCTCCAGTCCCCGCACCATGTTCTTGAACCTATTCATGGGGAAAACACAATGGTTAATTAACCCATAAACAATGACTGACAACATTTGTATTTTTCTGACTATACAAACAATTAACCCATAAAGCAGCTTATGCCTTACCTACCAATACTGGATTTAAACCCTATGATTCAAGGTGGCACATCTTCCAAGGGTCAACCAGGAGTGATGGTAGCCAAACCTTAACCCAATAAGTACAAATGGGTAACTTGGAAAGGGCACACTTATATTGTTCAAATGAAATATGAAATTGAAGCTACAAATTTCAAGTATCTATAATCTTAGTGGTGGCCGGTGTATTGGCAAAAAATATACATATGAACACATTTTGCCAAATTTAATTTCTATGCCTCTACCTGTACCAAGGGACAACTCTACATTTAAAATGAAAAAAAAAAAAAAACTTACTTGTGTGCTTCATCATACTCTTCCTGCTTCTTCTGTTGCTGCTCCTGGAGTTTCTCGTAAAGGGAACGGTGGTCTGGGATGGCCTCTGGGGCCTCTGGGGCATCCTCCGGATCTTCCTCTCCTCGTGTCTTGTCCCAGTTCTCCTGCCGTAAGCGCCGTCGCTCGGCCACCTCCTTCTCGGTGATGAACCCACTACTCATGGTGATCTCTTAGCTGTTGGTAATCTGTAAACATTAGACAACTTTGTGTTATATTATTACTTAAGAGGTATTCTTTATGTGTAGGGTATGTATGTATGTTGACTAACCTTATGAATTAATTTAAAAAAGAGTTAACACCCCATCTATAAGGATGTGTGCTAAGTGGGAACAACTGTGCAATACAAGAACCTTATCATGACCATGGCTTTTTAAACCTAGTCACCCCACATGATTGAAGTAAGAGCCACCGAGATATGTAGTCACCAGTTTAACTCCAAAATCACCCAAACCACATTAACACACCCCACTAAAATATGTGTAAATACTTTTTTTTTTTTTTCTAAAGGAGGGTGTATAGACCGATAGTACAGTTTTACTCATCCATCCACCTTCTCTAAACCAACCAACACTTGTAACACTATTTTATTTATATTATCCAAATCCTAAAACACTCTCGTTTATTCCTAACCTAAATTCAGCTTCACTTTTATGACGGTATAATTGGTAATGATCCCTAAATTTGTCTAATAAAATCGGAGGGTCCAACCAGGATAACATTACATCGATAATAATAACAGGATAACATTACATCTATAATAATAACAGGATAACATTACATCTATAACAACAGCAGCGGTAATGGTATTTATCTAGACTATTGCCGTTTTGTAGCAGTGTTGCCAGATCTGGCGAGGTCCCAGTATTTTACCCCGGTCAGGTCCTGGTACTTTACCACAGTTAGTTCCCGGTAGTTTGCCCAAGTTAGATCCCGGTAGTCTGCTGTGGTCTAGGCTAGGTTAGGTTAGGTAAGGTTAGGCTAATTTCAAAATGCCCTACCTTGGAAATGGGGCATTTCCGAAGAAAATGCCATAGAATGGTATAAATTAGTGGGTAAAGAAGGTAAAAAACATCGTAATACCAACCGGCAATATAATAGATATTTACCGTAGTAATATTAATACCAGGATAATATTACATCTATAACAACAACAGTATAACATTAATCTAACGTTATAACAACAGCAATATAACATTACATCTATAACAACAATGGTATAACATTACATCTATAACAACAACAGTATAACATTACATCTATAACAACAGTATAACATTACATCTATAACAACAACAGTATAACATTACATCTATAACAACAACAGTATAACATTACATCTATAACAACAACAGTATAACATTACATCTATAACAACAACAGTATAACATTACATCTATAACAACAACAGTGGTAATATTAATACCAGGATAACATTACATCTATAACAGCAGGAAAATATTACAACTATAACATTTATAACGTTACAACAACATCGGTAACAACAACAACAATAACACATGTAATATTAATACGTATGTCACCTACAAAGTAAATTGTGTATATAATATTGAGATTGTAAGCCATAATTACTCAGTTTATAAGGATATTTACGTGTTGTTTTAGTTTGGTGCAGTTTGTTTACTTCTTGGCCAGTGTTGCCAGGTCTACTTGACGAAATTTCCCCAACTTCAACATCAGAATTTCCCTTTTTACCTCAATAATTCCCTGGTTATACTTGAAAATAGTCGCACATTTACCATCATCTTGATATTTCGTCTGGTTAAAATATCCCCATTTACTCTTGAACCATTCTTATATAATTTTTCCATTAGTACATTTAATTCCCCATGTCTAGGGTAAATTCCCCATATTTGGCAACACTGCCTCTTGGCCCTTGTTGGTCCTTGGGTTACTAATCTCGCCAACCATTACCCGAAATTGTACTAAAATATCCCTCTAACATGATATTAGAATAATTCTGCTTTGCAATGTAATTCATAACTTTTACTTTTTTAGAATATATCTTTTTTCATACATTACTGGTTTTAAAGTATTAGTTTTTGAGAGGGAAGAAGCACTGAAGTGTCCTACTTTAAACTTTGCTTCACCCTACTGCCAGTGGACGGTGCCTGCTGGCCAACACCACCGAGATACATATGTATCTCGGTGGTGTTGGCCTGGCTGACTGCTACACCCACTGTATGGAGATGGGGAACTATACGAATACCACGCACACGGGACACTTTTTTATAGTAACACACCAAGTTCCATAGTGAATCTCGATGAGGTGAGGTAGCTATTATTATCGCATGGCTCCTCAAAAAAGAAAAAAAAATGGAAAGTCATACACAAGGCTGTTTGTTACTCCACTTCACATATGATTAAATATTAATATATGACTGTCAATAACATTAATTAAAGCCATTGTGACTACCTACAGCGACCATCACCATTCAGTGTCACAGAGCTGCCGTATCTATCAACGGTCACCAGTGGAGAGCCACCGTGGAGTGACTGGTAAAATGGACCCAGTCACCATTTTTTTCTTGCAGCCACAAAAAAGTGGCTCGTGTGATGGCGTTTCATTTCTCGGCACGAAACAGTGGCGGAAATCGTCCACAGAAAAGTGGTGTGGTAAACAAAAGTCGCTATAGGAATATGCACCCAGTAATAATGATGGCTATGTAGTTTAAAATACAATGGAGGTTGATATAATTATTTTTCTCCAAGAAGAACAACATTTACTCGCCTTTCATTCCCTGGTTTGCTTTACTTCGTTATCCAAGTTAGTATGATCAAGGATTCTATTACCTCCAGTAACAGAGTTCTTGGTATGATGCAGAAAATACAGGTGATAGATATATTCACATCATTACACCTTTTAGAGGCTCGGGGTAATTAAACATCCTGTCTCTAATATACACGTTCATTGAAAGAGTTGTATGTATCTGTCTGCCGTTTTCAGCAAAATATAGACGTTGATAAGTGCCTCTGTCCTAATAAATATCTGACGTGAATAAAAGCGCTTGGGTGTGCAGAAAATGTTTGCCTACCACGGTGTTTCATAGGTCAGCTGGGATGCGACTCTATAGACTTGTATAGATAGACTTTGGTGGGAAATTGGTGCGTCAGCCAACGATAGATTCTCAGCACCAGTGTATAATATATTTATTAATCTATTCATTAATTTTGTTTACTTATGTTACAGGGGTTGAACCAAGGGGTCATTTGCATAAAATGTTTTATATTCATCCAATTATTTATATGTTTGCATTATATATAATTTAAGCGGCATTGATCAAGGATAAATGAATTGCAAAGGAGGTATCATTCTATTCTATGTGGTCTTCTGGTACGCCTCAGAACAGTAAAATTTTACCCTCTTTAACTGTTTTGAAGCAGAACAGACAAAAAGAGGCAGAAATACAAGTAGCCCGTACCTCACATTCTCCAGAAGTTGCTTCCAAAATAATAATTTTGCTTTTAATTTTCTCACAAACTTTGAACACCAACTATAACGAACCCGACTATTTTCTTCAATTTAGCTATATCTTAAAAAATGACCACTCACCTGAATTGCAAACCAGTATAAATAATTAATATAATTTATACTCGAGAACCATTGTCTGTGTCATCTTTGTCAGGGTCCCTCATAAGGGTTGGGAGTCCTGATATGTTATTCTCTATTCTGTGTTAGGGCCTCATGTATCTAAGGACTTCTCATAAATTAAATCTCATTACTGTTAAGCCGTAAGGGTCCTCAGGGTTCTAAATTGTATGTAAAGGGCCCTCATCTACTGGAGGTGTATGTGAATAATGATGAAGCAAGAGGTGCGTGAAGGCAGGAGGAGGAGGAGGAGGAGTGAGGAAGACAGAGGGAGGCAAGTTGGGTGGGTGAGGGGATGAAAGGAGGAGTAGAAAGGGGGTAGCAGGTGGAGAGAGAGAGCGAGTCAGGATATAAGGAGGAGGTCTGGTGTGAGAGGCAGCAGAACCTTAGCTCGCTACAGCCGCTATGATCTGGGTTCTGGCGGCGCTGTCCCTCTTGGCACTACCTGGCGTGAGGGGCGCCTGTGGTGGCAAATACATGCGGGATGGCAACGGTCCTATGGATGTCATCATGTCCCCGGGTTACTCAGACGGCAAAAACTATGCTGACGGACTTTTCTGCAAATACATCTTTAAGTCCAATAACTACCAGCTCTCCTTCGCTCTCAACTGTCCCGATGGCCAGTTTGATGTGGTTGAAACGAACGGATGCCGAAGAGGTGACCGCATGATCGTTAAGGATGGGCTGACCCTTGATGATTCTTACTGCGGTACCAATGGACCTCAACATGTCATGTCTGGTCAGCCTTACCTCAAGGTGGTGTTCAGGAGCAACAGTGATGCCCTAACAAGTGAGGGCTTCAACTGTACCGTAGGCACCATTGTAGACCCCACCTACATCACTGAGGCTCCAACTTCCAGGTACGTCGCCGCCCAAAAACGCTTGGAAAAAGAAGCTGTCGCCAGGGTCTTCGTGCCACCCCAGGGGTATAAGTGTACTTGTGGGGAGACTACTACGGCCCGAGTGGCAGGGGGAGACTCACCATCGTCCACATCACATCCCTGGTTGGCTGCTGTTCTGCCCGTGGGGGAGACCATTCCACCGTGCAGCGGAGTCATCATCAACGACCGCCATGTCCTTACAGCAACTTCATGTGCCGATACCCCAGACCTGCAGGTGCGATTCCTCCTCACAGCCTTGTCTAATTTTTGCTCCCTTCTCATTTTCAAGAGTGTTACTTTAATTTTTTTTTTCTTGGTTTTACTAAAGAGAGTGTGAATTTTCGTTGATTTTGATCACTTTTCGAATATTTGAATTATTATTATTATTATTATTATTATTATTATTATCTTCTTGTCGTTCAGGTGCGCTTGGCTGAGCATAACTTGGACACAGTTGGCCAGACGGTGACCAGAGACGTGACTGTTCTGGGTACTAACGGTGACCTGGCCATTCTGGAGATGTCTTACCCCATCAACCTGAGTGGAAAGCTTCAAATTCGACCCATATGTCTTCCCGATGGTGCCACAGACTTCACCTCTCTCTCTGGCACCGTGGCAGGATGGGGGAGCACCGACTCAAGTACCTCATTCTCACTCCAATTGCAGGAAGCGTCAGTAACACTCGCCAGTGATGCTGAGTGCAGCACCCTCACCATTGAACCAGACATGCTGTGTGCTGAAGAAGACCTTAGCGCTGGTCTGGGTGTAGGAGACTCTGGAAGCCCCCTGGTGGTGGAACTCAACAACAAGATGGTATTGGCTGGAGTCACTGCTACCCGGGAGTCCTTTGGTGACCCCATTGTTTTCAACGACGTACAAGACAAATTGGCCTGGATCCTCACCATGACTGAATCTGCCACCACTTGTCGCTCCTAACTAACTACCAACTAACTAACTCTATACATTGCCTGCTAAACACTTTATTATTAGCTGGTTGGTATTAAGTTATACTTCCTCGTGGAAAAGTTCTCATCATCGTTCAGTTCCTATTATATTGCAATGCCAAATTAGCGACGAAGAGCTTTTTCCTCGTTTAATAATACGATCCTAAGTAACTCTTTTTCCCATAGTTTAGCGGCCAGTTTCCTATAGTTTGTTGCTTTTCTATGTGGCTGATACTGTAAATTTACGCCTATTCTCATATTCCTCAAAAGTTCCATCAAACAGCGGTATTCAAATTATCGGCCAGAAATATGAGATAAATATTAACCACTTATAATTGACATCAGTGGCAAGAACTATATGGATTAATTGTTATGAATTAAGTGATTATTGTTATGTCACTAATAATTCCAGTTCTGAATCACATCCACAATAATAATGTGTACGATAGAATATATAGTAGAAGAAGAGTTTTGACACGGTATCATCAGCTAAAATAATGAACTCTATACCGGGTAATAATGAAGTATTTACCGGGTAATAATAAAGTTAAATACCGGGTAATAATGAAGTATATACCGGGTAATAATGAAGTGTATACCGGGTAATCAAGACACAGTTAGTACATGCAGACTTCCAGTGTGTGATCAGATAATTATAGAGTTTTCCTGCATAATTTCATTTCCTATAACACTGTCGGATTTAATTTATTAGATAGTGTACTTTTGGTTCATTGGAGAGCTTTGATTTTTCCAAAGTATGTCAGGAAACAGCACCAGGTTAACAAATTTAATGGTGGCCTGTTGCTTGGAATAGTTGGGAGGAATCAGTTGCTCCAGATTTACCAACACTGTACGACCCCTTTAAAGAGCTATCATTGCACTTTGATTAGACCTACCTACCTAAACGAGATTTCCCTCCCGCTTGAAATATCCTATTGAGATTGATCTGACTGAATCCTTATAACCTTCTGAAAATAAATATGATTATTCTGATCATCGTTGGAAAGTTTGCAACCTGATAGAACCGCAAGATTGACTTAACTCTGCTAACCTTCTGCTGTTTGCTTCGCTTCATTTTGTTAATATAATCATGACTATAACAATGTATTATTATGTACTGAATATGACGTCATTATATATGTATGCCACTACGTGTTTAATGTTATACAAGAGCCAAATTGCTTCTTTTAATTATATCCCTTTACAAACTTACTCTTAAATAGTTATTGCATACTGCCACACTATACATACACTATAAAGTACACCAACCATATGAATGTATTTGGAGATAAGTTCACCAGTAGAAGGAACAGGTGACAGTGGCTGATTCTGTTTGACCAAAGCGGATTACTCAAGATACATAATAATTATACTAAAGTATAGATCGTGTTTGCATAGTCACTTTATAAACTCAGAACGAAACTCCATTTACCATGACAAAAGGGAACACCCTCCCCCTTTTATATGGCTTTAGGCTGTCAGTAGTCTGTAAGGCTGTGACTATTGCGAGGCCCCAAGATTATTAAGAGAAGTTTCGAGGTGTTAGGTGTTACATGTGTGTCGCACTAGATGGAGACAGTGGAGCTTCAAGGTCACAAAGTGTTGCTTGCTGCTTTCCTTCCCCACTAGATGACGACACCTATGCACGTCACTGTCTATAGTAGTGTTTTCCAACCTTTTTCATCTCACGACACACTTCGCTCGGCACAAAAATGTTCGCTGCACACCACCATTATTTAAACTTTTATTGAGGATAAATTTCATCATTTATAAGATGATGAAGGGTAAGAATATGTTCATAAGTTTTACTTAAAATATTTATTTATTTTCTTGCATATTGTATGAACAAATATAAGAAATACTGTATACATTGTACACTCGCAGTCAGAAGTTTTGTAGCGATCCCAAGGAACGATGATTTGCAACCAGGCGAAGTTGGAAGGTTCAAACAACGGTTTGTTGTGTAGAGAGAGTTGTAAGGTGCACCGTTGTTCGAACCATCGATCTCGTCTCGTTGTGATTCATCATGTTAGGGAATCGGGACACAACTTCTGACCGCGACTGTACATTAAAATTAAATTGCCATATAACCTTTAGTGAGAAATTTGTGCTTGATGACGTTTCATAATATCCTCGGACGAATAGTATAGAGACATACCCACAAGTCGTCCTCCAGTGTCTGAAGTTGCGACCTGTTCTTCTTTTTTACCGTATTCATTGCAGAGAAGCCAGCTTCGCACAGGTATGATGTTGAATAGGGAAGAAGTGCTTATACTGCCTTCTTTACTATGGCTGGGAATTCCTCACGAAGAGACAGCCAGAATGCAGTAGTGGTTGTTGACTGATGCTGCAGCTTCAGTTTTTTATTTCCGTCAGCTCGTCCTCTTAAGTAACAGTCAATTCTGCTGACTCACAAGGACTTGCCATAAATGGATTTCTCACCCAGTCCAAGGGTAATACATCAAATGATGGGAAATACTTTTCGATGTTCTTAATCAGTAGCGACAAACTTTCTAGAATTAAAGCAACAAGATTTTTGTCTAGCCTGCACTTTTTTGTCAATTCAAACATTTCAACTTTGTTATCTCTTCTTATTCTGGATTCCCACAATGATATTTTTTCCTTAAATGAGCTAGTTTTGTCAGTACACGTAAGAATCTTATCCTTCTTTCCCTGTATACTTTTATTTGAAATATATCTGCTAGAATTGCAACTTTATTGCACCAGGCTTCATTACTAGGATGGGATTCGTCCACATATACGGAAACCCCGATGAGTGACTGCACATCAATCATTTATATCTTACTCAAGGCGCTCGCAAAAGCACCGCCTACACGTGCGTTGCCAATTCTCCACGCCCGCCACAGGCCAACGGGGAAACAGCAGTATTAGCCCGAACCGGCAACAGTACTACCACAGCCACCGAGTCCACACAGCTCAGTCAGTCAGTCACAAGTTTCCCCACGTGAGGGAAGGACGGTGTTGGTGTAAGTGGCTGGGTGCCGGATACTGCTTCACTTACACTCTTGCCTGGCTCACTCCCCTGCCTTTGAAGTGGTGAGGGTAGTGAGAGAGTCAGGCTCTGTGTCATGACCAACGTGACATTTATTGACGTCTACAACAGCAAACACTACAATACTACACCGTCTGGCTCAGAGTAGTGTTTAGGTGAGTACCGATACTAAGAAATTGTGAATAATAATGTGATGCGTTAATTATTGTTTTGCTGAAAGTAGCCCAGACAGGCATCTTCACTGCTTTGATTATTATACTATTTTAACTTTTAAATTTTGGATGACGGCTTGTGCACTATCTTCAGACAATTATTCTTGATTTGAGAGAAACCTAACAGTGGTTAACTTTTAACTTTTTTCCAGTATAGGATACTTAAGTGAACGCTAAATTGCATTAAATTTTGTCAGATGAAAAGCCATTTGCTTGTTAAGTATATGCTTCTCAGTGGGTGTATTATTTTGTATACCAGGGAAACATTAAACAAGAATAGTACTGGGATATTGATATTAATGTGCAAGTCTCAAATTAGTATTTTAAATATATTAGAATTTCTTCGACATGATAGGCCTATTGACGATAAGGATGTTTCTAATTGCTTGCATTAACCCCTTAAACTAATCAATACCAGAATGTGCTTCTCATGTTCCAAGGAGATAGGAGTATAAAGTTTGTTCATGGTATATTGGTATCTCAACATTTATGCATATCGACAAGTACGAACATCCTTCAGTAACGTAGGTGTCTGCAAATTGGAGGTACTATGATTTTAGGAGGGAAATATGAAATGAGCTAATAAAGATTTAATTTGGAGGAGCATAATACTTGCATAAAACCAAATTATACGGAGTGGAGTAGAATCTATCTCTTGAAATGCAAAGCCAGTGCTCCGACCACTAGACTATTGGAGAGTAATGTTGACTGATCACGTTGCAGTGATGTCTACCAGCTGGTTATTTTCCTGTGTATGAGCTGGTCACGCTGGTGTACGAAATAATTATAATTATACTGCTGTGTACAGGCTGGTCACGGGTATTCCTTGCTCTGTAGTGTGACAAGCAGGAGGCAAGATGGCAACTTTCACCCCTCATGTACAGTACCATAAACCAACCAGTAATGTCCACCACGTCCCAACACGTGGTGGTTTGATACAGCTGTCTGTACAATGGTGTTTCTTTTATTATGGCGTCCTTTCACCATGGCAATGATGGCCCAGTGGCTTTTACTTGATGGTAATGAATATTGATGTATCGCAAATTTATCCTACTAAGCAGATTAGGCTATACTGTACGTAAGTAGTACAGTACTGACCCATATCCGGGGAGTTGATAGATAATACCGTTTTTCTTTGCCATTATAATTATTTTGTTAGTCTCCCTATATGTGGTAGTACGTAACAAGATTACTATCAAGAGTACCCAAGCTGAACCTGTATTCCCAGGAAAGTGGGTTACTTTAGCCACCACAGATGCATGCAACGGTCAGTGTGACTGAGAACACTGCAGAAAAAAATTAATCTATGCGTGAAATTCTCTGCCACCACTAGAAGAATATTTCTGGTATTCCTCATGTGCAAAAATTTAATATATTACTCAAATATTTCAGTATACCTATAAACTGTTTACGCAATTGGTACCAAACACAAACCGGAAGACAAACTGCTGACAGTTTGTCAGGAAGCTTTTGTCGTTTCATAGTTAAAAATCAACGTATAGTACAAGTATTCAAATGGAATGAAGAGCTCATCAACTCGGAAGTATCACCTCCCTTATTAATTCCTCTTGTGTATAGCTGGTTTGTTTTCCTTCCTTCCCCTCCCTTTCCTGTAGAGCAGATGTTTCCGTGAGGAGGGTCAGTTATGGTGGGGAAAGTTGTGGTGGGTTGACTGCCTGACTGACTGGGAGAGTGGCTGACCCAGTACTGTACACGTGATGGCCTGATGAGGGTAATTATTATCATGCATTATATACTTACCTGGAGAAAGTGCCCCTTTCCCTCTCATGTCCAAATCCCTTGGGTAAATGTAATGCAAGGCTAGAAAATGTTCACGAAACATTAACACAATTAAGCAATCCTTGTACCTGCTTGAGAGAGAGAGAGAGAGAGAGAGAGAGACCCAAAATATAATTTTCATTCAAGATGCCTTGAAATATTGCTTTTGAAAGAATTTAAGTTTTAGGAAGGAGGGGAGATGTATGAGGGTAAAGTGTTCTAGAGTTTACCAGTTATGCATATGAAAACTAGAAGTACTGGTTAATTCTTGCATTAGGGAGAAAGACGGGAAAGGAGAGATATAGAAGCTTGACGAGTGCTGCATGCTATCTCAAGGGGGAGGAGGGGGCATAGATCTGAGAGAGTTCAGAAAAGTAATGTCCAGTGTAATAACGATAGAAGAGTGATGCAACTTTGAGGCGCGGTGATAGAAATGGCTGAAGTATGTTGTGTTTTGGGAGGAACCAATCAAGAGGGAAAGGTTGTGAAATTGGTCCAGATCTGTGCCATGGGGATTGGAGAGTGGGGAGAGAGAGCCTTCTATTTTATTATCCTTTTCTCCTGATGTTACCACGTAGGTACGGTACTGCCTGGAGAGATGACTGTGGGCAATTCTGAGTGTGTCGCTCTTTCACTCCCGAGTTAATCAATCAGTCTAATTTCTTCATTTATCACTCTTTCCTTAGGTTTCTTTCAAAGAAGAATTCTCGTCTTTCCTTATCCCTTTCGTCGTTTTATTGTGCTGCCGTTATTGTTTTCCCTCCAGAGACAATGCTGTAGACACAAACCTAACAGGGTAGGCTAGTATGTAGGCTGTATTGTATGTTGGACGGTATGGTGATTGGAAGTGTGTGTGTGTGTGTGTTTGTCCCGTCTACTTTTTTATCTACTTATCCACTTATCTATCCTTATCTGTTTATCTACCGACTTATCTCTGTCCATCGGTTTATTTACATACCTATCTACTTACATACCTCTATCTGTTTATTCTGTTTATCAACCAACCTACCAATAATAGAACTATCTACATCTCTCTATCTCGATCTGTTTATCTACCTACCTACCAAGCAATCTATCTATGTTTCTCCATCCGTCCATCCCCTGCAGGACAGTGTAAAATCTCTTTCCCAACTTTCCCCGCCTGCCTTCTGTCCGCTGCTCGTCCTTTCCTCTGAAATAAATACAGAGTGGTAAATCACAGTGAAGGAAGGAGGTGCCGAGAGCGAGTGCCTGGGAGCCAGTTTTGTTTGTAAACATTGCCACCCTAACCTGCAGGAAAACGAATAGTGTCTAGAAACTATTTTTTTTAATACACACAGATATTGCCACCCAAACCAATAATAATAATAATAATAATAATAATAATAATAATAATAATAAAAAAAAACGTGAGAGGAGGCAACGGGACGATTCAAACGCCGCGGGGCAAACGCTGAGGAAATTGGCGAGGAAGTGACAATAGAATAGACCCCCTGGCGGCAATCATCGATATTACACCTACGGCAGACTGGTTTCCTTACCCTGCTGACACCTTCCATCCCATCCCTTGCTGACGACTCCTTTCCTTCCCCTGCTGACTCCTTTCCTTCCCCTACTGACGTATTTTCCCTTCTGCTGACACCTTCCCTTCCATCCCCTGCTGACGCCTTCTTTCCTTCCCCTGCTGACTCTTCCTTTCCTTCCCCTGCTGACGTCTTTTCCCCTCTCCTGCTGACTCCTTCCCTACTATCCCCCTTTGTACCATCTCTCTCTCTCCCGCTGACTCCTTCCCTTCCTTCACCTGCTGACGCCTTCCTTCCATTCCTTGCTGACGCCTTACTTCACCTGCTGACGCCTTCCTTTCATTCCTTGCTGACGCCTTCCTTCCATTCCTTGCTGACTCCTTCCTTCCATTCCTTGCTGACTCCTTCCTTCCTTCCCTTATTGACGTCTCCTTTCCTTCCCCTACTGACGTCTGCTGGCATCTTTGCCTACTATTACTTTGTTCCCTTCCCTTGTCGACTTTCCCTGTCTTCCACGGGCCCTTCAGTGAAAAGAGAGGTGGTTCTCTGGACAAATTAGTGAGGACTGTGAAAAAGTACACGAGGCAGTTGGTGGAAAAAGTGAGGTCATCATTTGAACGGTAAATCAGCGAGGTCATTATTATATACACGGTTGAGATAATTATAAGAACAGTATGGTCGTTATTTGAACAGTATGGTCGTTATTTGAACAGTGTGGTCGTGATTTGAACAGTGTGGTCGTGATTTGAACAGAATGGTCGTTATTTGAACAGTGAGTATAAGCGTTCTCATCAGTGGATACTCTTAGTTGATAAATTTGAGGGAGTGATTCCTCCTGACTATGCCACAAAAGAGAGCTCCCTTCCATACTCGTATATCCTACTGAGGCAGCCTGTTTTCTGGTACGGTTGGAAGGACTCTGTATTCTGTAACCATCCACTTTCCCAACAAGAGAGTATCCCCTTAAAAGATAAATGACTACTACGTTCTCAGAAGAGCACGTAGGGGAGGATGGGACGAGGGTGGCAATTCTTATAACTGCCTGTGAAAGCTTGATGACGTTGGTGTAAATTAGAGAAAACAAAACATTTCATTCTCCCCGAGGATCCTCCCAAGGCAGGGAAATCCATACTCTATGTCACTGTGTATGAGAGAGAGATTTGAAGGAAGAGCAAGGGAAAGAGCTAGTGCTAGATGAGGAACTGAATGCAATTAACTCGGTACCGAAGTGGCGTCAAAACCCTTTAATTATTTAATGAAAGAAGGAAACGAGGGAAGGAAGAATGTAATAACTGAAGGAAGGAGGATGGTGGAAGTGCATGAGTTTGTGTGTTCAGAGCAGGAACTCCGTGCTGTGTTTCAACCAACATAGGAAGGATGGGAGGAGGGGGGCGAAGGAAGGAGAGAGTTTACATTGTCTTTTTCCCATCCGAGCGAATTTATTGGGTAGTTTACACTGTCTAAACAGCTCTGCCAGGGCTGGTGCCTAAACCCTATACACATACAAACATACATGATAAAGGATCATATTGATTTAGTATATATAGGCTACATATCAAATTATGTAAATATGTTCATACAATTATGTGTATACTGTATATTAATTACACTGCTATACAGTTTGCATATTTCAAATTATTATGCTTAGACAGTTTGGACATTTATATAAATATGTTTATGCTTACACACTATGCAAGTATGATTCTTTCTGCACAACCATGAGAGAGAGAGAGAGAGAGGTGACGAAAGGGAAGAAAGAGTGGAGAGAGGGAGGAAAAACTGAATAAGACTATAGATAGGACACATGGCGGGACTGTTGTAGGAGTGGGCTAGTGAGTGAGTTGGGAGGGAGGGAAAGAAGTGGAAGGACGTCACGTGACCCAGATTTTCCCGCGCTTAGAATATGGCGCGCGACTCTACTCTTCTCTACTCTACTCGACTTCATTACTTATTACACCGCTCTCACTGCTCCACATTTCCACCACCACCACCACCACCATGCACGCCACCTTCTTGTCTCATCTTGTCCCGCAGGGTTCGTTGTAACTCCCCCCTAACATTCCTGATTATCTCTCAAGCATCTTTCAGTAGGTTTTAGTCTGTCACACTCTGCTTGCACCAATACTTTGTGGGGCGAGTGTACCAATGCTCAAAAAAGTAAAAAAAAAAAAAAAAAAAAATAGGGTGTGATGGCTCTCATAATGAACAAGACTTCACGCCTTTATCCTCTACCATTTACCAGAAACTTTCGTCCGATTTGTCTTATTGCAGTTGCCGAATTTTTTCAGATACTTTTTTGAGCGATGGTACAGTACATGGGAGTGGGTTATAAAACTCACACAGCTTGGATTTATAACCTAGTGTTCTAACATTCCTATTAGAACAGTTTTGGCTTCAGGTTTGGTGACTATGGTAATCTATCGTCTCCATTCATATAAATCTTCTATGGTATGAATGTGTATGAATGGAGTGGTTGAGGAGGAGTGTGTATGAATGGAGTCTAAGAAGTGTGTATGAATGGAGTCTAAGGAGGAGTGTATATGAATGGAGTCTAAGGAGGAGTGTGTATGAATGGAGTCTATGGAGGAGTGTGTATGAATGGAGTCTAAGGAGGAGTGTGTATGAATGGAGTCTAAGGAGGAGTGTGTATGAATGGAGTCTAAGGAGGAGTGTGTATGAATGGAGTCTAAGGAGAAGTGTGTATGAATGGAGTCTAAGGAGGAGTGTGTATGAATGAAGTGAGTCTGAGGAGTTCTGTTTGAATGGATTGGCCCCCCAGGTGTGAGAAGTGAAGCCGGCACCACCATCTAGTTACTATATAAAAAACAAACTGGCAGAACATGGCGTCAGCTGTTGGCTTGATGTTGCAGCGAATGTAAACAAATTGAGATCACGTTCTGTGTACATTCAGTCGTATAATTCACTGCAGTTTTTTTTTCGTTCATAATCTGAGTTTACTGATGTAACACGATTTGATGAAGAGATGACAGACATGTAACCAATTACTTATGATGTTAATTACTTATGATGTTAATTACTTATGATGTTAATTACTTATGATGTTAATTACTTATGATGTTAATTACTTATCTTTACCGGGTCATATAATGGGATGATTGTGTCAGAGAACAAGCTGCTTCAGTAAACTAATAGGGAGTTTGTTTTTATAGGATTGTGTGTGTAGTAATCAGTAACCCTCCAATCTGACCACAACATTATAATTATTTCGTTTAGGGAGTCAACCTGGCCTATTCCCTGTAGTGGCATGGCAACTCCCACGAACATCGAACTGAGGCAAGAATACAAAATAATGTCATAGAACTGCTCCTCATATTATCATTACATTATTTTCATCACCACCACCACCATCATCATCATCATAATCCTTCTAATCATCTCCACCACCAGGCACCAATACCACCCTCACCATCACCATTGTCATCCTATCTCCCACCACCATCATCACCATCATCACCATCATTATCATCTACTATGGACTCTCTTATCTGGACCCATCTTCAGCATCACCTTCTCGATCACCAACCAACGATTGATTTACTCCCGTCGGTAACATCCATCTTCTCGTCCCGTTAGGCAGCGTCCCCGTCAACCCATAAGCGGCACCGTTTGTTGTGCTGGATATATACCTGGTGGACCGAGATGTACAGTTGCTGGCACATGAAACTGACACGTGTCTTTAAACGGACCCCTTATCAAGCACAGAATAGGACTCTCGCCTCTATACCCACAACTCATCCTATACCCTATGCTCAGTGAGGTGTTCCCTGTTTCAGTTGTACCCAGTTTCTTATGTCTGCAACTGTACGTACGGTGCGTGTACAGTCGTGGGCAAAAGTTGTGTCTTCTCTTGTGCATGTGGTCCACTTCTGGGGTCGGTCATCTCTCGTGGGTGAATAATTGGAGAATAATTGGTGATAAATGTTGGGCTGGTAATGAGTTTTGTTGGTGAGTTTGATTTGCGTACATGAACATTAACTTGTGATGTAGACCGTGACCAAAATTGTTCCTTATAGAATCACCATTACCCTTCTATATGCGACTCGGCTCTAAACGACAGAAAAAAGAAACTTATGTCAGCTTTTACCCGTGCACTTTCTTTCTTTCCCACTCTCGCTTACACACACACACACACACACACACACACACACACACACACACACACACACACACACACACACACACACACCATTTTCTGACACTTTCCCATAATACGTACAGTCACGAGCACTAATAAGTATTCTGGTGTGCTTCGAATACCTAGAGACTGTAAGTTAATACACAGTAAGATCTCCATTGGAAATAGTTCGTTGGTGAATTGGTGAACTGTTCAAAGCTTCAACCAAAGCTGTATACTTATTAGTGCTCGTGACTGTACATCACCAGTCCTCTACTGAAGATCACCAAATGTTTTACCTGGGCTTCATTCACTGTATTCATTACTAAATAAACTGAGTGATCTGCTGGGGTCTGCATGTGTTTAGTAACAAGTATCAAAATTTAATAATTATAATATAGCGTGTTATCGGAAGCTATGACTGTGTATTGTTATGTATATGATGACGGGGTTAAGGAGGGTGAGAAGGGGCAGGTGTAGTGCAGACCTCTCAGGCGTGTATATAACTGTAAGGGTTAAACTCTCCCTGTCTCTGACTCTCACGGTACTGCAATTATCCTTCTCTATTATATACTATTACTCTTGCTCACTTCTTTGGTTTTCGTGTGTATCTTTCTCTATGTATGTTTCCCCTCTGCTTCTCTCTCTATATAAATGTATCTGCTTGCTTCTCTCTCTATATAAGTGTATCTGTTTGCTTCTCTCTGTGTGTGCATGAACCCAATTCGTCAACAAAATCACATCACCCATTAATTTTTGAACATCCCTAGGGGTAAAGAGGGGGGGGGGGTGATGCATGGATGTTCCTACCACTTTGAAAATTTATCATCTGTCGTTCGTCCAAGTTAAAATAATAATAAACCGATTTGAAGTAATTTTCCCCCAAATGCCTTCCCAAGCACTGACGAAGTAGGTTGAAAGTTTCTCCTGGGGAAGCACCATAACAAAGATCAATATTTGTGCTGCATTCTGTACTTCATCGTCACGGGTGCCAATAGTACACGTGGAATTGTATTTACGGCCAAGGTTTTATATTCCCTAAATATTTATAATTTTTTAATACCTTGCGAATCAACAAAACTGACGGTGATAAGTTTGTATGTACTAAAACCATAACTGAGCTTGTATACCCTCACGTCCCTTAATGTAATAGAAAACCCGAAAGAATGGCAACAGTGAATCAGCCACCGTTTGATTCCACATTTCAGCTTTGCTTTGAAAGTTCCGTATCAAGAGGCACAACAACAACACCAACACCAACAACAACAACAACAACAACAACAACACATCGTGATTGCTTATTTTATTCATTCATTAATGCCTGATATTCGTGGCCTCGCAACACACACACACACACACAGAGTGGAGAATACAAACACTTACTGACAACCAATACAGTCGCCCCCTTCCCTCACACACACACACACACACACACACACACACAGTGGAGAATACAAACACTTACTGACAACCAATACAGTCGCCCCCCTTCCCACACACACACACACACACACACACACAGTGGAGAGT
>JAWQEG010002367.1:37500-60925 GCA_033782935.1 Petrolisthes cinctipes | reverse complement strand
ACTGTTGTATAACTTATCAAACGTAAATATAAAAAAAAAATGAAGGATGCTATGATATATTATATGTTGCTACCAATATATTCTTACATACTGCAAACTCCAAAGGTATATCTTGATTAAAAAAAAAAAAAAAAAAAAAAAGAAAAGAGAAAAAAAAAAACAATATTCCATGTCCAGCCTTTCTCTGCCCTGCCCTGCCCTGCCCTGGTATCGCCCTGCTTCACGCTAACAATATTCCGTGTGAGGGAAAAAAATTGTGTGGTGTACATTGGAGGGTTTGCTCGGCGTGTGCCTGGCTGTGAGTATAACCTGCCTCGGTATAACCCAACCTCAGCCCACACACACATACATACACCTTCACCAATCCTTTCTTACCAACCTACACACACAAACATACCCAAACACACACACACACCAATCCTTTCTTACCAACCTCAGCCACACACACACACATACACACATCTTCACCAATCCTTTCTTGCCAAGAATACACACACACACACACACACACACACACACACACACACAAATACATACACCTTCACCAATCCTTTCTTACCAACCTACACACACACACACCAACCTTTACCAATCCTTTCTTACCAACCTACACACACACACACACACACACACACACATACACACACACCTTCACCAATATTTTCTTACCAACCCACGTACTGTACACGTACCTCCAGCCACCTATACCCACTTACACACCCACCTCCACCAATACTTTCTTACCAACCTACACACACACACACACACACACACACACACACACACACATACATACCTTTCTTACCAACTTACCAACCTACACACACACACACACACACACACACACACACACACACACACATACCTTTCTTACCAACCTACGCACACACACACACACACACACACATACCTTTCTTACCAACTTACCAACCTCACTTACAGCACCACCTACCCCCCACACCCACACCACCACCATCTCTACACAAACTCCCTCCTTTAATTACTTCCTTTGCCTTTACAACTTCATCCCTCATCTCCAACACTTCTTACCCTCAGGTCTCTACACCTCCGTCCTTCACCTCATACATTTCTAAGCTTGTGTTCACACCTGTCCACCACAATCATCACACCTGCCTTCCCTCACACCTGTCCACCACCATCATCCCACCTGCCTTCCCTCTATCTTCACACCTGTCCACCACCATCATCACACCTGCCTTCCCTCCATCTTCACATCTGTCCACCACCATCATCCCACCTGCCTTCCCTCCATCTTCACACCTGTCCACCACCATCATCCCACCTGCCTTCCCTACTCACATCTGTCCACCACCATCATCACACCTGCCTTCTCTCACACCTGTCTACCACCATCATCACACCTGCCTTCCCTACTCACACCTGTCTACTTCACCTTCACACTTCCACTCACTACTTAGCACACCTGTCTACTTCATCTTCGCAGCTGTCCTAAATGAGCAAATCTGTCTACTCAATTTTTACACCTGTTCTCGCTTCTCACATCTGTCCCTGTCTTTAATGGGGAAGAAAGACTAACGTTAGTACTAGGGCTAAAAAGACCCTGTGACATTGTGCCAAAAAAAGAGGAAAAGAGAGCAGGGAATGTAAGCCCGAAGGAAAAAGAAGGAGAGGGAGGAGGAGAGTTAGAGAGGAAAGGGATTGGTTTGGGTCAGAAGGGGGTGTCCAAATTCACAAGATAGTGCCCACATCCTTGCAGGCAATAAATACCTCTTTACTCAACCACCCTCAAACCTATCCTGGCTCAGTTTTATCGTACGTACCCCATTATCACACCTATCAACAACCATTCTCCCACCTGTCCAATCCATCGTCACACCTGTCCACTCCACACACACCTGTCCAATCCATCGTCACACCTGTCCACTCCACACACACCTTCATGTAAGTCTTCACTCACCTTTACTTACAACAATCAGTCTTCCACAATTCTTGCACCTGTCCAATACAACTGTGTATCACATTCACACCTGTTAACTGAATGAAACATTTTTGTTTTATCTACTACGCTCATGTGGCCTCTATTATAATCCTGTTCAACATTAATTGAGACACTTGGTGGTTGGTGACTTATTCTACTTAAACTGTACTAAAAAAAAAAAAAAACTTATGATATTCCGTCGTTTCAGTCACCAGGAACCGTTCATGTAAAAATCGACATGTACCTGTTACTTACTCCATGGTGTATAATTTATGCCTTCAATACCCTGGCCTGCCTCCCTGTGGTGGTGGTGACGGAAGGTGTATGGAGGTCTGGAGCGGGATGAGGTCTGCCCCCGCTTGCCTTTCTCTCCGGAGCAGTATATCTGGGGTCGCGGCGGGGGTCAGGTCAGGGAAGGGGGGAGGGGGGTCAGACAGACAGGGGCAGGGGGTGAGCGTGCCCGGTACACATAACCATCAGTGGGATAGGCTTCATGCTGGGCCCTCACACCACCACCACCACCACCTGCCCCAACCCTCACCCCACCACCACCACCTGCCCCAACCCTCACCCCACCACCACCACCTGCCCCAACCCTCACACCACCACCACCTGCCCCAACCCTCACCCCTGCTCTCTTACCAACCAACCAACCCAGCCTTTTGGTAAACTGGAGTGTCCTGATTCCTCCAAAGTATGACAGGAAACAGGACCATATTAACAGAGGTAATGGTAGCTTGTTGCCTGGAATAGTTTTAGAGGAATCATTTGCTCCAGATTTACGAACACTGTACTTCCCCCTTAATCTCTGCTCTCATACAACTACAGTTCTCACATCTTCACCTCTGCCCTCATATCATTCACATCCCATCATTTCTTTCAACAATGTTCTTACTCATTCCGTTCCAGCCCTTCCACCACCACCACCACCCCTCTTATATCCCCAGCCCTCTGAACACCGCAGCCCTTAGCCCGACCCAGTGCTGCGTGGGTGGTCAAGGTGCCAGCAGGTGTCTCTAAATACTGGTCCAAACATTATCTCCGATTATACTGAATTATATTACCTTTTCCCGACCACCACCAGTACTGTACCCTCAACTCGACCCCCTTACACTTTTAACTTGTCTTTCTATTCCATAACTCGTCCCCTAATTCCCTATCCATTACCTCATACATACGGAGAGATAGGGGGGCTAGGACAGTGCAGGACAAGGGGTAGGGAGAGATGAGGGGGACGAGAGAGTGGAGGACAAGGGTCAGGGAGAGAGAGAGGGAGAGAGGTGGAGGGGAACCAATAAACATGTGGCCATTTCCAGCCAGGCCACGTCCTCACCCGACCTGTTATGCGGCGTGAAACGGGCTGTAAGGGTGTGGTAATTAGCAGACGTTACCTGGAAGCCTGAGTACCCTGAGAAACACACACACACACACACACCTAAGTACACATCCATTCATATATATATATACACACACACACACACACACCTATCTAAGTACACCCACACACACACACCTATCTAAGTACACCCACACACACACACCTATCTAAGTACACACACACACACACACACACACCTAAGTACACACACACACACACACACACACACACACACACACACACACACACTGATGGGAAGGAGAAGGGGTGAGAGAGAATATGTGAACACCATAAACAAAATCAACAACAGCAACACATTCAACGAAAAGAAATACACTAACATAACAACAACACCAGCCAGTCAACATCTAAGCCCTTCCCTATCCACTTCCTCCTTTACCCTCCCTCCTTTCCCATCAAACTACCAACCATTCGCATCCCCTTCCCACCCCTACCTTCCTTCCTTAATTCCCCTCCCAACAACAACAACAAGCCCTACCTTCCCTCCTCCCAACGACAACTACCCCTCCCATTACCTCCCCTCCCCCCAACAAGAACTACTACACCTCCCATCACCTCCCCAATCTTCCCTCCTTGCTTCACCTCCCCAACCCTCCCTCTTTCCATCTACTTCCCCTCCCATCATCTCCCCAATCTTCCCTCCTTGCTTCACCTCCCCAACCCTCCCTCTTTCCATCTACTTCCCCTCCCATCACTTCCCCAATCTTCCCTCCTTGCTTCACCTCCCCAACCCTCCCTCTTTCCATCCACTTCCCCTCCCATCACCTCCCCAATCTTCCCTCCATGCTTCACCTCCCCAACCCTCCCTCTTCCATCCACTACCCCTCCCATTACCTCCCCAATCTTCCCTCCTTGCTTCACCTCCCCAACCCTCCCTCTTTCCATCTACTTCCCCTCCCCTCCCTAGCAACATCTTGAGCGACTCTGAACTGTGATCTGACGCCATACAAAGTCGGTCGTCCCCTTCAAAACTCATCAAACTTCCCAATCGAGAAATGATTAACAAATGTGGAAAAAATAGCATCACTTCCATTCCTCGAGACTTTCCTCCCTCCCTCTCTCCCTCTCTCTCCCTCTCTCTCCCTCCCTTCCTCTCTCTCCCTCCCTTCCTCCCTCCCTCCACGTTTCCCTCTTCTCTCTCCGTCTGATTTCTTTTCTTATTCACGCCACTTCCTCCCCCTCCCCCTTTCTCTTTACGGTTCTCTCTTTCTCTTCCTTTGTTTATCTATACTTCTCTCATTCCTTCCTCATCATCACTCCATACCCCTTTTCCTTCTCTGTTCCCTCATTTCTGTCTATCTTCAGTACGGTACATTTACTTTTTCCACTTTCCTTCCCTTCCTTCCTTTCACCTTTTCTTTTTTTAGCCATCAACACTTGTATCCATTTCTACTTCCTTGGTTACTCTTTCCATCCAACATATACTTATTTAGTAAATTTCCCATTTCACCTCCTCACACTCATCCATTCTTTCAATTCCCTACTCATTCTCTCTGTCACACCTCCTTCCTATCCCATTTACACTCCTCCCCCTTCCCCATTTCTCTCCAACCATCATCTCTCTCAATCTATCTCCCCCACCCTCCCTCCTTTCTCCACCACCACCGCCACGACATTTTCTTTTTACAAATTTCTTTTAATACGACTCCAGCAATTACAAGCAGACAAAAGGGAAGCGAAGGGAACAAACGAACCGAGATAGCAACTTGAAGACAAAACTCAGCCCACAGTCCGACTCCCACTCACCTCCCCTTCCTTCCTCCCTCCCTGTGTCCTCCCCTTCCCTACCTACCTCCCTCCCTATCTTCCTCCCTCCCTCCTCCTGCTCTGTGTCCTCCCCGTCCCTCCCCTTACCCACCTCCCTCCCTTCCTTCTCCCACTGCTCTGTGTCCTCCCCGTCCCTCCCCTTACCTACCTCCCTCCCTCCCTTCCTTCTCCCTCCTCCCCTGTGTCCTCCCCGTCCCTCCCCTTACCTACCTCCCTCCCTCCCTTCCTTCTCCCTCCCCCTGCTCTGTGTCCTCCCCGTCCCTCCCCTTACCTACCTCCCTCCCTTCCTTCTCCCTCCTCCCCTGTGTCCTCCCCGTCCCTCCCCTTACCTAGCTCCCTCCCTTCCTTCCTCTCTTGTGTTCCGACAGTCTACATCCCTCCCTACCCTATGCCTCCAACCCCAAGCCCCCTAACCCCCCCCCCCCGAGGCCTGATGCAAGTTTTGGTGGTGATGAAATGTGTTGGTGAGGGAGAGAGGGAAGTATGGATGGAGAAATGGAAGGGGCCCCTGTATGAAGGAGAGAAAAAGGTAAGAGAAATGAGAGGCGTTGAGGGTAGGAGGCCAGGAATAGGGTGAGGGAGTTTAGAGAGCCAGGAATAGGGTGAGTGAGGGTAGAGGGGGCCAGGAATAAGGTGAGGGAGGGTAGAGGGTCAGGAATAGAGTGAGGGTAGAGGGCCAGGAATAGGGTGAGGGTAGAGAGGACCAGGAATAGGGTGAGGGTAGAGAGAGCCAGGAATAGGGTGAGTGAGGGTAGGGGCCATTGGATTACCGGTACTGTGGTCCGTATACAAGAACAATAATGGTGTTGGACGATGACTTGGGACAGATACGATGACTCCACAGACGACACACTAACACAGCCATCGTACCGGTACCACCACACCATCGTCACCACCACTAACCAGCCATGAACGTTGATGCATGTGGCCAACTCTATGTCCCATTTTCTAGAGACGTGAGTGATGTGGCCTGAATGTATGTACAGTTGAGCAAGTAGAAAGTGCAAGAAAAATATAGCTGTATCTGGCAACACCTCCACCTCTACTCAAAGTTCAGACAATCAAGTTCCACCTTACTTTGGCTATGGGTCTCCAGGTATTCATTCATAAAGATACGAAAGCTTACTACAAAGAACTGCCATTTGTTGCCATATACAGCCATACTTTTCTTGCACTTTCTACTTGCTCAACTGTACACTCTCAATCCAAAATATGTATCCAGGCTTGTTGCTTCGAATAGCCTGATCGAGTATTAAGCCAGCTCAAGCAAATATGAAACAGGATAAGCGTTGTAATTGGTTCACTAGTATGTCAAATGATTCGAAACTTCAACAAGACCTGGATACAAATTTTGGATTGCGAGTGTACGTACAATCGGTGGCAAAGGTCGTGTCGCCTCAGTTAGTAATTCTTGAAGGATAACAATAATAAGGAATAATCATCAAACCAACACATTCTCCACCAACACAGAATAAATTACAATATCCAGTGGGAAAATTAGTAACCTACTCTGGGTTTTAATATTACGAGCCTGTGAAGCTTATATTTCCATACTGTACAGTCGGCCTCAGGAATTCGTATACACCACCACTGTGACATCAAGGGTTCGTAACGACTAGAAAATTTAGTACATTATTTTCCAAACACCAAACAACATTTCTAGTAAAGTTATTTGGGTAATACTTGAATCAGTCAGCAGAACAATGCCTACAGTATGTGCAAAATAGAGACCCCTTTTAACCAATGCTCTGTGTACAAATTCCTGAGGCCGACTGTATTTCATGACTTGGGTAGATGTGGCCACACTACTTTAGCCGCCGACTGTACTATCCTCAACAACAACAACAACAACAACAACAACTACTACTACTTCTATACTATACCGTACCCGCCGACCCAAGGCCCCTTATCTGATTACTTTCCCCGACGTTAAACTGTCACACGCTGTTGGTCGTACCCATGCAGCCTGCCCCGCCCCGCCCCGCCCCGCCCCACCAGGCTACTGCAACAACTACTGGAATACCCGAACATTAACCGGTACACGACCACTCAACTCCAATCACCATGTGTTGAGGTAATATTATGGTTATGTGTTCGGTTACTTCTCTCAGGCTCATCTCTCGGTATTATTAAAACTTTTGAACCGAGATAAATGAACGGGTCTTAATTGAGATAACTGAACCCCATACGTATTTATAAAAAATCGTAGGTTATTTTTTTGAACTGCAGGAAAAAGAAAAAGTGTAAAATTAATGTGGAACAATCGGTGCTTTATGTATGTAGGCTATCCATGTGGGGTACAAAGAACTTCTGATGTTATGGGACCCTGTGATGTAGTCAGGAAATTGGAGGTAAATGAGTCCTTCGAATATTGCCACGAAACACCACCAATATGGAAGGAGCTTGTTTCGTTAGGAGGACTCAGAACCCTCCAATTCCAGGTTGATATTATAAAGATTGAAGGGAAAAGTAAAGAAATTATATGAATGGGTTTTCAAATTTTCATATAAAAAACTCCTTGAACAAATGGGCTTGCAATATTCACTTCTTCTTTCATAAATTTGTTGATAATAAACAAAATATCAGCTTCTGTAACCTCTGAGCTGAGACACTTGAGAATGAAAGCAGAGGAACAAGGGGCTAACACGGGATTACTAATGATACAAAGACTGAATTTATAAGGGCTGAGTGAACAAGGGTTGAATCAAGACTGGTAAATGGGCGAGGGGCGGGGTTAGTGGTGGTGGCATGCAGACAGACAAGACAGACATCATCAGCAACCGGAGAATGTCCATGCTTCTCTAATGGAATCAACGCCCAGCAATGTATCTAAAAACGTGCATTCATTAGCATATTTTCCTCCATAAAGCATCCTCACTAATTTTAAAGCACAAACAACGCCCTGATAACATAAAATAAACGTCCTGTTGATGATGTTCTTGCAAGTTCCCAAATGTCCTCCTCTGTGACAATAACTAACATTATCATGATAGGTTTTGAAATTTCTTATGGGATTACTCCTGGTTGGGTTAAATACTACTCTTATTAACACAAAACTATTTCACAACAGTCTCCATGAAGTGTTTTTTACGTTAGGTTAATTTTTGTTTTCTATATTCCACAACGTTACAAAGAACTAAAGGCAAAAGCTTGCTTAGTTTCCCCATCTGTAAAATTAAAAGAATGAGAGGTCCAAAACCATGTCCAATTTCGCTCCAGATTCCTAGACACATTGCCCAAATAATAACACAATTCGATGAATAAAAATATGAAAAAGACACATTGCGTTTGAAGGAGCAAAAGTACACGGAGGTAGAGAGTGTTTCAGAGTTGCACTTTTGTGTATATGAGACATTCTATCCTGTCCAGAATCATGATGATGTTGAAACACTTGGAATTCACTAGTCACTGGATTAGGGAATGATACAACACCTCCTACACGAACGTTGTAATTGGTGTATTTTTAGTGACATGACCACAAAGACATCCCATGTAAATAATGATGACAATATATATAATATATACCCAATAGCATAGATACACTCAAAATTACCTCACCAACCCTAAAATAGCCCAATCTCCCTGGCGGTCGGAGGCCCCCTGACTCCCTGGTCCAGTAAGCTCTGGTCCCATCTCCCTGGGATGTGCTTCGGTAGCCCAAGCATAATTATAGGGCCAGCCCCTCCTTTATTTTAATTTGTTTATTCACTGCGACCAGAACGTACCGCGGATCTATGGGGTAGGAGGCTATTCTGCCCCGGGAGAACAACAACAACAACAACAACAACAACAACATACCTAGAGAGATTTCATACACCTACAGCCTCTTCGATATACTGTAGCTAAATAAACATCACATGCCTAGAGACCCCAGATGAACCTTAACAAGAATAAAGCATCAATAAATAGACGCGATATGCTAAAAGGAGCATGATTTTATCGACTAAACTGGAGGCTAATTTTTCCTCCACACTACATTACTAATCAGAAACCAACGTAAATAGAGGGACTTCTTTCCTGACACAGTTTGTATTAAAGGTCATGAAGTTGTAAGGTCATCAGGTTGTAAGGTCATGAGGTTGTGGGTCATGTAGTTTTGGGTATTGAGGTTGTAAGGTCATGAGGTTGTAAGGCCATGAGGTTGTGGGTCATGGAGTTTTGGGTATTGAGGTTGTAAGGTCATGAGGTTGTAAGGTCATGGGGTGAGGTCATTAGGTTATAGGTTATGTATGGGCTAAGGTCATGCATGAGGTTAGACAAGTTATGTATGGTGTGGATGGGGTAAAAAGGTTATGTATAGGGTGAGGTCATGAGGTTATAGGCTATGACTGTATGGGTTAAGGTGATGAGGTTAGATAAGTTATATACATGAGGTTGGGTTCATGGGGTAGAGAGTATATAGGCTATACAGATCTGGCTGGTCTAAAGTTAAGCAGTGTTAATGTCATCATCCTCCCACGCACATTTTTCCCTCGACTTTTATTTTTGTTGTGTGTAGTAGTGGTAGATGTTGTCAATGTGTCCTGAGGGGCCATATATAGGAAGAGAGACACTGGTTAGACAACACTCCCTGTCAGGTACGATAGCTCTAAACAAATGAACGGAGCCATCACGTAGAGCATAGTTAATTATGTCTCCTTTAGCACTTAATTAACCTTTATTGCGTGTAGTCAGTCCAATTTCGTAGTGGTTGTATGTTGAGATTATTGTTATTATTGTTAATGAGGTTGTTGCTGCTTTTATAATGTGTTTTTTATTGTTGCTTACTGTCATTGAGGTTGTTAAGGTTAATATTATAAAGATGTTGAGGTTGCTGTTTTTCGTAGTTGTAGTAGCTGTAGTTGTAGTTGTTGTTGTTGTTCTAGCGGTTATAATATTTCTGTAGTTGTTGTTGTTGTTGTTGTTCTAGCGGTTATAATTTTTCTGTAGTTGTTGTTGTTGTTGTTCTAGCGGTTATATTTTTCCTTGTAAATTTAGGGACCTCCCAGAATCTCATCTTGTAAAGGGATCCATGCAGAATCTACCCCTGAGTTTACCCCGGGGAATAAAAATATATACCTGGGTACGTCTGAGATGGGGTGTACATAATAATATTTACAGTACAGTACACTTTCACGGGAAATATGTACACTGAAATGTACCGTATACCCAGGAGATGTCTAACGTTCTATTCACAAGTTCAACTCTAGCTAAAACTTAATCATATTTATTGTTTTTCAAAGGGAAATGTACCGTATACTCAGGAGATGTCTAACGTTCTATTCACAAGTTCAATTCTAGCTAAAACTTAATCATATTTATTGTTTTTCAAAGGGAAGTGTACAGTATAACCAGGAGATGTCTATCGTTCTATTCACAAGTTCAACTCTAGCTAAACCTTAATCATATCTATTGTTTATCATAGGGAAATTAGTAGCATTATTCCCCCCTTCACTGTTATCAGCTGTTGGTAGTGCACTGTAAAATAATGGTCTTTCCCAACACATTAAACTTATCTTTGCCTGACGTCGGTTTACTCCACCCTATTCCTGATACTCTGATGCCCTGACTCATCCACCTGATATTGTATACCTGTATTTGTTTGTTCAGGCTTATATGATGATTAGTTTGCCATTCCACCACTGTGCAGTATCAATTCATACACGATCAGTCTTAATTAAGGTGTTGGTAAATCTGGAGCAACTGATTCCTCCAAACTATTCCAAGCAACAGAGCACCATTATTTTCGTTCATTTGGTCCTGTTTCCTGGCATACTTTGGAGGAATCATGGCACTCCAATGTAACACAAGTGAATTAATTACCCCCTTAAGTAAAATCTGAATGTCGAACGCTACGACTATTATATACTTGTGTTCGTCTGCTTCCTAATCCATATCATACAAACATTTTTTCCCCCATTCCTTGTCGGGCATTCGTAAATTTCCCTTCATGAGGGTTTGCGAGTTTTTGATCTACGTACAGTCACGAGCACTAATACGTATACAGTTTTGGTTGAAGCTTCGAACAGTCCAATGTACTAACCAACAAATTGCAATGAGGATCTTATTGTGTATTTATTTACTGTCTCTATATGTATTCGAAGCACACCTGGATATTTATTTGACGTACACCCGAGCTCGTAAATTCGCGACCACGTACTTAGATGTTTATGCCATTTGAGCTGGTAACATTTATATTTGGGGAGAAATCAGAGTAGGTGGAACATAGTAGAGGGACATGATACAATCTTTCACCTACAATGACACCTTCCCCACACAGCGTTACCTGCTCAGATGACATACTGTAAACATTTGGGGACGTGGTCGCGAATTTACGAGCTCGGGTGTACCATAATAATTGTATTTACCTATAAACATGACCGGCTGCATCTCCAATTACTGGGGCACCGCTATGTTAATTGAGAGATAAAAAGGAACTCGTACCAAAGCAGAGGCATGGTACGAATGAGGGCATACCAGGGCATACCAGGGCATACTTCACTCCAAGTCCACACATGCAGTTGCCCAGGTTCTCTCTCTGTCGGTCTGTCTGTCTGTCTCCCAATTCCTCTACTAACTATAATTCTTGTTTATGGATACTTATAATTTAAAATGGTATTCTCTGCAATATGATTTTTCTTCTTCTACCTTTGTTGTTGTATATCTTTTACTTTCTTTAATCCTGCCGCTCTCTCTTTAATTTTCCACCTCCTCCTACTCCTCCTCCTCCTCCTCCTTCTCTACCATCTCCATTCTTCCTCTCCTCTTCCTCATCTAACTGGGCCCTACCTCCCTCACTGCTCCCCTACTTCAATCAGAACGTCATTATAATTATTTTTATTTACTTTTTTCTTATATTCTACAATGGAACCACCTGCTTATTTGGTGAGGAAGCCCCGGGGAGTGAATACCGCAGAGGATCGTGTGGCGGTGTGTGTGCGGGAGGCTAAACTTTACTGGGGTAGTTTTCAGGAGATTAGGGAGGGGGTAGTCTATATAGGGAGTCATCTCTAGGGGGGGGATGGAAGGGGGTACTGTGGACACCTAAGAACAATGAATGGGTAACTGTAGGAAGATAAGATGGGGGGGGGGGGTTAGGGGGTCATCTCTAGAGGGGTGAGTGTGAGAGTACAGTGGACATCTAAAAACAATGAATGGGTAACTGTAGGATGATGAGACGTGGGGGGAGGGTAAGGGGTCATCTCTAGAGGGGGTGGTACTGGGGGGTGGGAGTACTGACAACAAATAATAGGGGGTAAGAGAGAGAGAGAGAGAGAGAGGTGGGGTGGGGTTGAAGCCCTGACAACATCCAAGCACTATGAATGGGAAACTGTATAGGAAGATTGAGATGGGAGGGGATACAAGTCGTTAGGAGGGGTGGGTCGTCTGAGTATGGGTGAAGTTCAAGAGCAATAACACCCAGGCATTGATTCATAAAAAGTGATCATGTTGTTGTTATTTCATTAGGAGGGGTGGGTCGTCTGGGTATGGGTGTAGTTCAGAAGTAACTAACACACAGGCATTGATTCATAAAAAGTGATCATGTTGTTGTTGTTATTATTTCTACTGCGACGATGCCACATTTCTTATACAGATGTTGGCCATGCATTGTGACCCAACTTCTTGTGATTGACGAAGGGATATAATTATGTCCACGCAATAATATGGTTCAGGCTTTGTGTACGTAAACAGAATGAGTCCAGTAAGTAATTCCAGACAATACATAATTCGTACTCACACACACACACACACGGGGACAGGAGTGCTTCAACCAACTCATCAACATACCTGAAACAATAAAAAAACAACACGTTATTTGAAACTGTCTTAACAATTCATACACAACCAACTCATCAACATACCTGAAACAATAATAAAAAAAGAAACACGTTATTGGAAACTGTGTTAACAATTCGTACACAACCAACTCATCAATATACCTGAAACAATAAAAAAAAAATAAAAAAAAACACACACACGTTATTGGAAACGGTCTTAACAATTTATACAGAGCCAAAAATATAAAGTGCTTCCAACTTAGACAATCTTGTATACAGAGCTGGAACCTAAACCCACACTGACTAAGCATTGATTACTACATGCCTCAGAACCTTCAGGGTGTTGTAATCTTTTGTGGAAGAATAAGACGGCTACAGACTACTTCCAAATTTTTATCCAGGTCTTGTTGTTGAAATTTCGAATCATTTGACATACTAGTGAACCAATTACAACGTTTATCCTGTTTCATATTTGCTTGAGCTCGCTTAATTAATATTCGATCAGGCTATTCGAAGCGAGCCTGGATACATATTTTGGATTGCGAGTGTACACTCGCGGTCAGAAGTTGTGTCCCTATCCCCTGGTACGATGAACCAGGCGAAGTTGAATAGTTCGAACAACGGTAGGGCCTACTGTACAGTGTCGGACTAAAGTTCTGTCTCGCAGCCAGCCACAGTGTGCCAGCCTTCTGAACCACTTCAGGCTGGGACAACGAAGCATCTGATGAAGGCTTCGGTTGTAAACAGATGGACATCAGAATGATTAGGGAATTCGAAATTTAATCTGGTGCTTCGTTTGTCTGAGCCTGAAGTGGTTTAGAAGGTTGCAGGTGGTGGTGGCTGGCTGCAGGACAGAACATTAGTCCGGCACTGTACGTTGTGAGAAGAGAGGCGCAAGGTGCACCGTTGTTCGAACCTTTCAACTCATCTGGTTGCGATTCGTCGCGTCAGGGTATCAGGACACAACTTCTGACCGCCAGTGTACCTGAGTGAAGGAGTGGGTGATGAGATTTGTAGCACTGTTTGAAGGAGAGAGTAGCCATCCTAGGTGTACACTTGAGCAAATAGAAAGTGCAGGAAAAATTCTAACTGTATATTATGGTAACATCTGGCTGTTGTTTGAAGTAAGCCCTGGTGGTATCTTAATGAATGAATCACTAGGAACCCAGAACCAATGTAAGGTGTAATGTGATTGGCTGAATTGTGAGTGGTGATGAAGATGTTGCCATATACAGACAGATTTTTCTTGCACTTTTTACTTGCTTAACTGTACACTTGAGATTTCCCCTTTTTGTGATTGGCCAGTGTGGATTCGAGTCCCAGAGGTCAAGTAACATTAAAAATAAAAGTGTGAAGCGTGCATTGTGTTGGTGTTATTCTAATTTACACAAACCTACCTTGATTCGAGGCTAAAATACCCTAAAAACAATAAAATGACACGAAACCTTAACAAACATATCTGGTTGATTTAGCTGGTACTTCACAAAAATTAAAAAAAACAAATTCTATACTACTACTACTACTACTACTTTCGTTTTTCACATAAACTGGGCAGCAAGAGTATAAAGACGTGGATGAGTGACGTCAATGAGTGAGTGAGGAAGAAGAGACGTGGTGGAGCGGTAAGTCCCGTCACAGTGCCTAGCCAGGAGGCCCCTAATTATGGAAATGATCCTCACTAATGGAGTCCCGTGTCGGCAAACAGAACTGCTTTTTTGTCATGCTCTGAACAGTCGTCGTAATCCATAGTTTTTTTTTTTTTTTTTTTTTTAGCCTATCCAGGACGGACTTAGAGGCGTTAAGGGGGAGATTTTGTGTTGGTAAATCTGGAGCAACTGAATCTTCCAAACTATTCCAAGCAACAGGGCATCATTATTTTTGCTCTTCTGGTTCTGTTTCCTGGCATACTTTGGAGGAATCAAGGCACTCCAATGTAACAAAAGTGAATTACCCCCTTAACTTCAGATAACGTTTACGTACTTTAGCCAACCTGAGACCTACAAAAAAACTCATAATTACTTACAGTCACTTTTAGTTCATCACATAACAAGGTTCTTCTCAGTACTCTCAACTACCTACTGGTGTTCTGTTGCTTGGAATAGTTTGGAGGAATTAGTTGCTCCAGATTTGCCAACACTGTACTTCCACCTTAATTAAGACTACACAACACTGAATATCGTAAACATAGACCAGCATGGAGTCAGTGTTACCAGAGGAATAGTGAGACAACCAATAATAATGAGGAGATGTGTAAGAATACTTGTGGTCAATAGCACCTCAACAAGCATTTATTTACTGCAGAAGCACAAACACTCATTAAAGTTGATTTATAATATGAACACTCAAAATCTAACGTCAGTGTGTCAAAATTCTTCGAACACAACGGGCAACGAGAGAGAGAGAGAGAGAGAGAGAGAGAGAGAGAGAGAGAGAGAGAGAGAGAGAGAGAGAGAGAGAGAGAGAGAGAGGAGAGAGAGGAGAGAGAGAGAGAGAGAGAACAACAAGCAGCCAGAGAGAGAGAGAGAGAGAGAACAACAAGCAGCCAGCCGCACCTTTATGGAACTATCACAGTGAGAGGTGCAGCTCTTGTCCCTCCCTCCCTCATAGACCCACTTAAGGCAAAGTCACACAGGATACATTTCCTCACATTAATTCATACCTAAGCTCAACATGGGTCCCTCGGCCCTCACGTCTTCCCCCCCTCCCCCCCACACAAACACACACTTGTCACTATTGAAAATGTTCTAGTATTTACATTTAGTTTACTGAAAAGTCGCAGATAATGATATTCAAAAACTTCGTAACACGCACACACGCGGATACATGCAAAAAAAAAAAAAAAAAAAAAAAAAAAAAAAAATTTACACATATATAAAATTTCGTTTACTGTACACTTTGCGGTATATATATTGTATTACGAGGAAAAATGTGTACATCCTGGATTGTGGAAGGAAGCATGAGAGAGGAAACAGCAGGAGAGAAGGGAGCTAAAGTGGGATGGGAAGGTAGATATGGTGGAACAGGGATGTGAGAATGAGAGAGGGGAGGGATAGGCAGGAGGGGAAAGGAGAGGAAGGGAGAAGAAAGGGGTGGGGGAGGTAGGAGAAAGAAGAAAGGGAAGTGGGAGGGAGGAGAAGGCTGGAAGGGATGGGGAGATATGAGAAGGAAGGAAGGAAGGGAGGGTTATGTATAGGAGAAGGAAGGAAGGGAGAGTGAGGTATGAGAAGGAAGGCAGGGAGAGTGAGGTATGAGAAGGAAGGAAGGAAGGGAGGGTGAAGTATGCGAAGGAAGGAAGGAAGGGGGAGTTAGGAGAAGGAAGGAAGGAAGGGGGATGTAGAAGAAGGAAGGAAGGAAGGAAAGAAGGAAGGGAGAGTAAGGTATGAGAGGGAAGGCAGGGAGAGTGAGGTATAAGAAGGAAGGCAGGGAGAGTGAGGTATGAGAAGGAAGGAAGTGAGAGGGAGGTATGAGAAAGAAGGAAGTGAGAGTAAGGTATGAGAAGGAAGGAAGTGAGAGGGAGGTATGAGAAGGAAGGAAGTGAGAGTGAGGTATGAGAAGGAAGGAAGTGAGAGGGAGGTATAGGAGAAGGAAGAAAGGAAGGAAGGAAAGAAGCAAGGGAGAGTAAGGTATGAGAAGGAAGACAGGGAGAGTTAGGTATGAGAAGGAAGGAAGTGAGAGGGAGGTATAGGAGAAGGAAGGAAGGAAGGAAGGAAAGAAGGAAGGGAGAGTGAGGTATGAGAAGGAAGGAAGTGAGAGGGAGGTATAGGAGAAGGAAGGAAGGAAGGAGGGAAGGAGACAACAGTAGTAGGGTGGGTGGACAACAAAATAAATGATCCGTAAGCTATCGTCTCGGTCACTAAGACTAAAACGGTGACACTACACTACCAAAGCTGTCCACCCTTACCACAGCCACACCAATCACACCACACCACTATTTTATGTACTATGTTACACTATTCTACACACTACACCACAGAACATACTACACACTATACCACAGAACATACTACCCACTACACCATAACACATACTACACACTACACTACAGAACATACTACCCACTACACCCAAACACGTACTGTACTATCAACTACACCCCAACACACATACTGCCCACTACACCACAGAACATACTACCCACTACACCACAGAACATACTACACACTACACCACAGACTATACTACCCACTACACCACAGAACATACTACACACTACACCACAGAACATGCTACCCACTACACCCCAACACATACTACACACTACACCACAGAACATACTACACACTACACCACAGACTATACTACCCACTACACCCCAGCACATACTATCAACTATACCCCAACACATACTACCCACTACACCACAGAACATACTACACACTACACCACAGAACATACTACCCACTTCACCACAAACTATACTACCCACTACACCACAGAACATACTACACACTACACCACAGAACATACTACACACAACACCACAGAACATACTACCCACTTCACCACAGAACATACTACCCACTACACCATAACACATACTATCAACTACACCACAACAACACACACACCACCACACTATATTCTATACCACACTACACAGTATACAACCCACAACACTCGTCTCTCAGTTTGAGTGCTGGAGTAACCTATGTGCTGGTGTTGTGTTCGATGTGGTGTGTGTGTTGCTGTTGGTGTTATGATACGAGTGTGGTGTGTGTGTTGCTGTTGGTATGATACGAGTGTGGTGTGTGTGTTGCTGTTGGTATGATACGAGTGTGTTGTGTGTGTTGCTGTTGGTATGATACGAGTATGGTGTGTGTGTTGCTGTTGGTATGATACTAGTATGGTGTGTGTGTTGCTGTTGGTATGATACGAGTATGGTGTGTGTGTTGCTGTTGGTATGATACGAGTGTAGTGTGTGTGTTGCTGTTTGTATGATACGAGTGTGGTGTGTGTGTTGGTGTTGGTATGATACGAGTGTGGTGTGTGTGTTGTTGTTGTTATGATACGAGTGTGGTGTGTGTGTTGGTGTTGGTATGATACGAGTGTAGTGTGTGTGTTGCTGTTTGTATGATACGAGTGTG
The DNA here is from genome assembly GCA_033782935.1 of Petrolisthes cinctipes. Lineage (NCBI taxonomy): Eukaryota > Metazoa > Arthropoda > Malacostraca > Decapoda > Porcellanidae > Petrolisthes > Petrolisthes cinctipes. The sequence goes on along the minus strand of JAWQEG010002367.1, from coordinate 42,958 downwards.
GTGTGTGTGTTGGTGTTGGTATGATACGAGTGTGGTGTGTGTGTTGCTGTTGTTATGATACGAGTGTGGTGTGTGTGTTGCTGTTGGTGTTATGATACGAGTGTGGTGGGTGTTGTTGTTGGTATGATACGAGTGTGGTGTGTGTGTTGCTAGTGTTGTTTTCGATGTGTTGTGTGTTGTTGGTATGATACGAGTGTAGTGTGGTGTGTGTGTTGCTAGTGTTGCGTTCGATGTGTTGTGTGTTGCCGTCAGCCTCCGTCACGCCCGGCTGATGTCCTCAAGCGGCGGCAGCGGCGGCGGCGGCGGTGGCGTGCGGTTCGCTATAGGACGGTAAATTCCGGATGTGCGGTTCTTTAGGGTGTGATGCTGTTCTTCCCTCGATGGACGTGTTATAAGTCTTGTGGTACACTTTTTATATTCTCTTTCGGTGTGTGTGTGTGTGTGTGTGTGTGTGTGTGTGTGTGTGTGTGTGTGTGTGTGTGTGTGTGTGTGTGTGTGTGTGTGTGTGTGTGTGTGTGTGTGTGTGTGTGTGTGAGAGAGAGAAAGAGAGAGCTGGTGTGAGTGTGTGTGTGTGAGTGAGTGTGTGTGAGTGAGTGTGTGTGTGTGTGTGTGAAGTAATAATCTTGTTTTTACCGAGCATTAGAGCAATTCACTCGAACCCTAAGGTTATAATTATAAGGGTACAACAAGTACAGTGGCCTACCTACACATTCTAGTTTACCCTATTTCTCTAAACTTTCACAAAATTAGCAATGGTAACTTTGAGGTCATTAGCCTAGCAGTGTTTTAAAGTCACAGTAGTTAAGGGGGTAATTCACTTTTGTTACATTGAAGTGCCATGATTCCTCCAAAGTATGTCATGAAACAGGACCAGATGAACAAAAAATAATGGGTGTTCTGTTGCTTGGAATAGTTTGGAGGAATCAGTTACCGGTACTCCTGCTTTGCCAACACTGTACTTCCCCCATAATATTATATCGGTGTTACATTAAAAATATCGATGGAAAGGTGGCCCACTGCATACTGAAAACATATCAACAACACCTACTGATCCCGGACACCAATATTTCGGTGACCTGTGTTCTGTGGTCTAAAATCATTCACGTATATGGTGCACCGATAGATACTTCTAAATCACACCACGATAACCTAGGCAATGAATGATGGTTGATGGTAACGTGATCCAAACTGAGGCCACTACAATATAATATGACGTAACTAAGGTTTATAGGAATCCTACTCTCATGGTGCCAGGTTAGAATTCTCATAAAAAAGTTACTACAGTTTCTAATGATTTGATGTTAATTTTTGGCTTACTGTGTGTGTACTTTTATAGGAATCCTACTCTTATGATGCCATGGTGGAATTTTCATAAAGTTACTACAGTTACTAATGATTTGATGTTAATTGTCTTACTCTGTGTGTGTGTGTGTGTGTGTGTGTGTTCTTTTCGCGAGTATATATTGTTGATTGGTGAGTTGGTTTGGATGAAGGTGACACTTAAGAGAAATAAACCAAACATAATGCCACACTCTTGAGGTGTTGAAGAATAATATTGATATGCATGTGGCTGGCAACTAGATCAATAAAGATTCAAATAGTCTGCAAACCGACTTGAAGTATTGCTTGTAATGATAAATGTAGAATCTAAAAATAGGTATTCCCAAGGAGAATTCTTAAATGATGGTAACCCCGAATTTTCCCACATCCTACCCCAAAATGGTGTCATTTGTGGTGATGATTGGCGAGAGTGGTGTGGTGTCATTATCTTCCACTTTCCTCACCATCACTCATGTACAGCCTTTAGTCCACCACTCCCACTCTCCCTCCACCACTCCCAATCTCCCTCCACCTTATCCTGTACTCCACCACTCCTTCTCTCCCTCCACCTTATCCTTTACTCCACCACTCCCACTCTCCCTCCACCTTATCCTTTACTCCACCACTCCTCCCCAACACCTCTACCTTTACTCCGCCGCTCCCACTCTCCCCAACACCTCTTCCTTTACTCCAACACTCCCACTCTCCCTCCACCTCTACCTTTAGTCCACCACTCCCACTCTCCCAACACCTTCCTTTACTCCACCACTCCTTCTCCCCTACACCTTATCCTTTACTCCACCACTCCCACTCTCCCTCCACCTTATTCTTTACTCCACCACTCCCACTCTCCCTCCACCTTATCCTTTACTCCACCACTCCAACTCTCCCTCCACCTTATCCTTTACTCCACCACTCCTCCCAAACACCTCTTCCTTTACTCCAACACTCCCACTCTCCCTCCACCTTATTCTTTACTCCACCACTCCAACTCTCCCTCCACCTTATCCTTTACTCCACCACTCCCACTCTCCCTCCACTTCTACCTTTACTCCACCACTCCCACTCTCCCTCCACCTCATTCTTTACTCCACTACACACACACACTGACGTCTCTTCCACACTCACTCTTCCTTCCTTCCCTCATCCCTTAACGGCAATATTCTTCATTCTTCTCAGCCCCCTCTATACCTTTCCTTTCCACTGTACTTCCCCTCATCCACTTCCTTTCCGCCTCCACCACTTCCCCTCCACTTCCCATCACGTCTCCTCTCCTCTCCTCTCCTGGCTTCCTCTTGCCACGCCTGGTCTCCTCCCGCCACACAAAAAATGTCTTTCCCACGCGCTGCTGCTTCATATTTGTGTTTTATAGTGGGAGGATATAAAGTGACGATTAGCCTCCCACACCGACACCACCACCACCATAAACCCCCATCCTATATAGCAAACCCATACTACTACCTCCATCACTACCATAAACTTCATCCTACTACCACCATCACTACCATCAACCTCATCCGACAGCAACCCCATACTACTACCACCATCACCACCATCAACCCAATACTACTACCACCATCACCAACATAAACCTCATACTACTACTACCATCACCACCATAAACCCCATCCTACTACCACCATCACCACCATAAACCTCATCCTACAACAACCCCATACTACTACCACCATCATCACCATCAACCTCATACTACTACCACCATCACCACCATCAACCCCATACTACTACCACCATCACTACCATAAACCTCATCCTACAACAACCCCATACTACTACCACCATCACCACCATCAACCCCATACTACTACCTCCATCACTACCATAAACCCCATACTACTACTACCATCACTACCATAAACCCCATACTACCCCCACCATCACCACCATCAACCCCATACTACTACCACCATCACCACCGTAAACTCCAGTAACGCCATACTACCACTGTAATTCTGAATATAATATTGTTGTCAAGAGTCCGTGAACTTGTGATGGTGGTGGTACAATAGGCTACACATCCTTAAGGGGTCAAGATTTTGCCATGCAGTAAAGTGGTGGCCATTGACAAGCATGAACAGTGAGACTTACGGGACCCTGTGATGTAGTCAGAAAATTGGAGATAAACGAGTCCTTCAATTATCGCCACGAAACACCACCCGTATTAAAGGAGCTTGTTTTATGGCATGGTCAGGAGGAATCAGAAGTCACCGAGTCTCATACACGATCACAGGGTCCTTAAACAGAGAGCTTCAGTATTAAGTAGTATATCTTGACACTGTTTGTGGGAATCAGTAACTCCAATTCACCAACGATATCTCACTCTCCTTAAGGATATGAGGGGTGGAGGATCACGCCCTTGAGACCTCCATGGAGCCTCTCGTCCCGCCTTCAGGACGCCAAGCCACCCACTGCGTCTACCCGTTATCTTTAGAACCAGGGCAGGGGCGCCAGGCCGAGGACAGGGAGGGAGGGGTGCCTGGGGTAGTAAGGCACAGAGAGAAGAAACAGGGGCGAGCAAGGGTGGTAAGAGACAGGCAGGACACGAATGAGACACGAGACAGGGAAGGACCGAGGAGAAACAAGGGTGTAAGGTAAGGGTAAACAATCACCATGGAGTGGAAAGGGAATGGGTAAGATGGGAAAGAGTTAGAGGAGAAGGAAATGTGACATCAGGAAGGATATACACTAGAAACAACAAGGGTGATAAGAGACGAATGTAGGAAGGAAATAGGAAAGAGAGAGAGAGAGAGAGAGAGAGAGAGAGAGAGAGAGAGAGAGAGAGAGAGTCGGGCAATAGCCAACAGGGACACCATGGGAGGCAGGGGTTGAGTATCACAATATCTACAACGGCAGTGAGTCACGGGCGTCGCACTGTGTCCTGTCCTTATAATGCCACTGGGCACGGCTCGCTAGGGCAGGGAAGAACATGAGGACAGAAAGAGTAGGGTAGGCAAAAACAAGACAAACAAGGAGGTGGAGGGTTTAATGTAGAGGTGGGGAGCTAGGTTACCAAAGGATTCAGAAGATGTGAGCCTGGGTTGAGAAGGACTAGATAGAGGTTAATTAAGCCAGGCTAAGGCTCTAAAAGTGTCATCTGAAGTCATGAAGTTGTGGCAGGTGACGATTGGATTCAAGTGTGTGGAAGACGTGACTGTGACAAGGAGATAGGAAATTGTGATGGGTGTATGTTGCAGGGGGATAGGGGATGGTGTTGATTTGTAGTATAGGTGATGGTGGTAGGAGAGTGGGAGGTTAAGGTTTAGTGGGTGATGGTGGTAGGAGAGTGTAAAGGTGAGGTGGATGACATTTATTTATGGTGGTGGTGGTGGTTAGTGGATAAGAGAGGGAGGAGAGAAAAAATGATAAATGGTGAATGTGACAGAGAGGGGAATGAAAGCACGCTGAGTGAATTAAGGCATGGGAGGGAAGGTTTGCTGAGGTAAGAGAGAAAGGAGATAGAGGTGTGGGGGGAGGGGGGGAAGGAGGCGTCAAGGATCCCTACACGACACTCTGTCAGTGTGAGAATGAATGGGGTGAGTAAGATTTAGGGTGGAGTGGCCGAGGGTGTGGGACGCATGTAAGGACTGTGTGTGTGTGTGTGTGTGTGTGTGTGTGTGTGTGTGTGTGTGTGTGTGTGTGAAGAGTAAGACTAGCCAATATTGTGAAGTGAAGTGAAGGGAAAGGCTTGGTGGTGGTGCATGGTCGAGGGGAGGAAGGAAGGAAGGAAAGAAGGCGGTGTCACCCTGATAATGTGACAGTAAATAAAATACACACTTATATAAGGAAGACAGGAAACTAAACAAGCCGTAGTTGTCTCTTCACCCCGCCCCGCCCCACCCCGCCCCCCAGCCCCCCCCTCTCTCCTTGACCCCACCACCACAACAACAAGCCACTCCCTTGTCGCTAGAAATATAGAATGATAAATTATACACTCTAATAAGAGAGAATAGTTCCTTTATTACAATTAAACCACGCCCTTGTAAAGTACGTGTGTGTGTGTGTGTGTGTGTGTGTGTAAGCAAGGGATTGTGTGTGTGTGTGTGTGTGAGCAAGGGATTGTGTGTGTGTGTGTGTGTCACCAAGGGAGTGTGTGTGTGTGTGTGTGTAAGCAAGGGAT
>JAWQEG010002367.1:0-27500 GCA_033782935.1 Petrolisthes cinctipes | reverse complement strand
CTTCTCTCCTGTTCTCAAGTAGAAGTATAGTCATATTAATATACTGTAGTTATAAAACCATAGTCATAAAGGGGAGTAGAAGGTAATAATAACTTAAAATATCTTATGTTGCAGGTAATCCTTTCATTAAGCCCTCCCCCCTCACCCCATTCTTCTTGTCATCCCCTCCTCAGTGATAATGTCACGGTCCCCCCCAACACCTCACCTTCCGGTGGTTTGTGGGGGCACTGGAGACGGTGGGTCATACTTTCTGCCACGTCATCTAACACAAGGAAGGACCGCCAGTGTGTGCAAATTACATAACAAAAGCTCCGTGTGTCGTGTTGTGTAGTGTCAGAATGTCAGTGCACCATCTGCCTTCACCATTTTATTGTGTGTGTGTGTGTGTGTGTGTGTGTGTGTGTGTGTGTGTGTGTGTGTGTGTGTGTGTGTGTGTGTGTGTGTGTGTGTGTGTGTGTGTGTGTGTGTGTGTGTGTGTGTGTGTGTGTGTGTCATCTCACCTTGCTTAACAAGATTGATGTTCCTTCACTAATACATAAACAAGGCAGCACATTGCTCATATAAACATTAGTGTAGAAAAGAAAGAGAAAATGGCAAATGAAAATTAACAAGGAACTGAGCAGATTTCGACATAATTTGCCGAGGCTGTGACTGCAACTCACCCAGTATGTAGGCTAAAAAGGTGGATCAACTCCAGTTAACCTACTTTCATTCTAGAGGAAATGGTCAAATTAATTTCCTTCAGAAAATGTTTCAATGGTCTGTTGGTGTGCAAAGGTTCTCACATTGTTCTCACTATAGCTATTATTAACTCATTATCCCTCACTATAAAGGCATTTCAATCCTGATTTACAGTAAACATCATAGTGGAGTCAACTTTTCATCTAGGTGGTAAATACATTGGTGGAAATAAAACCAATCATAGTTACCTTTGGTGACGATATAGGATGAGGATATAAGATTTTACCATCAGTCAAAATATCAATGGACTACAATCATCCCTATCTTGCCTCGTCCAATTTCTTCCTCCCTTGCTAACCATTCAGAGCTCCACTTCCCTCCCTACATACAACCTTCCAACTTTTCCATCCCTAACATTTTCCCCATCTCGTCACCACCACCTCCACCACCACCACCACCTCCACCTCCACTCTTCATAGTCCTCCCAGCATTATCCTCTTCTTCCCGAACCCTCTCTCTGCCTTACACTCAGCTTTCCCTCCTCCTCCTCAATCTTTTCCCGACCACTTCCTCTCTCCATCCCTTCCCAATCCTCCTCATTTTTTTTTTTTTTCACATAATCTTGTCCCCTCGTAATTTCCCTCAGTTTTTTTTTTCACATAAATCTTGTCCTCTCCTAACTTTCTTCAGTTTTTTTTTTCACATAATCTTGTCCCTTCCTAATTTCCCTCAGTTTTTTTTTTTCACATAATCTTGTCCTCTCCTAATTTTTACTTCCAATTCATCTCGCTTCCCTCCCCTTTGATTACAACTTTAACTTCCCTCGACCATTACTCTTGCATACCGTGACACACACACATAGCACATCCTTCCACATCTCTACAACACAGGTACGTAACATTTTCCAGCTCTATCTTTCTCCCCAGGCTTTATGTCCCATCAGTACTGTACTTCCCTTCATGTGTTATCTCAACCAACCTACATAGACCTTCTTTCAATACACTACAGGCTAGAAGATATTGATTTACCCATATAATTATACCTTTTCTTCACCAACACCTCATCCCATATATAATCGTACCCAAACATCTATATATACTTTCAACAACCAAACACCCGTACCTCTTTACATAGCACTCCCCAACTCTATTAATTCTCACCCTCCAAACCTATAAGCTTCTTACACAACCTTCCCCCACTCACTCACTCACTCACCCACCCAGACTGACGAGACCCCCCTCCCCCCCCTCAACCCCCCCCTTCCCCCACAGCCGTCAGCTAGGCAGGTAACTGTAACACACCTGTCGTGATTAATGCTAAGGGTAATGAGGATGACCGCGGTAGTGTGTGTCAAAACTACTTCTTCACACCACACACATTATTATAGTACTCTATGTTGTTATTATTATTGCCCTTATACTGTTATATTTAATTGCCCTTATGCTATTATTGCCCTTATATTGCCCTTATGCTGTTATATTTAATTGCCCTTATACTATTATTGCCCTTATACTGTTATTGCCCTTATGCTGTTATTGCCCTTATGCTGTTATTGCCCTTATGCTGTTATATTATATTGCCCTTATGCTGTTATTGCCCTTATGCTGTTATTGCCCTTATGCTGTTATTGCCCTTATACTATTATTGCCCTTATGCTGTTATATTATATTGCCCTTACTCTATGCTATTATTGCCCTTACTCTATGCTATTTTTATTGCCCTTATACTACAGTACTCTATGTTATTATTGCCCTTATACTTTTAATTACTCTACTACTCTACGTTACTCTTTGTTACTCTACCCTATTCTCCTTTACTCTTTACTACAATACCCTCATACTCTTATTAGTACCCTCATACTCTTTACTACTTTGCTATTACCCTCATACTCTTTACTACTCTTCTATTACCCTCATACCATTTACTACTTTCCTATTACCCTCATACTCTCTACTAGGCTACTCTGATCTTTTTACTACTCTACTATTACCCTCATACTATCTACAATTACCCTCATACTATCTACTACTCTCCTATTACCCTCATACTTTCTACTATTCTCCTATTTACTACTCTACTATTACCCTCATACTAACTTATTCCTTATAGTTCTACTTTATACACCATTACAGCATACCGGTACTACACAGTATTAAGGGGGTAATTCACTTTTGTTACATTGGAGTGCCTTGATTCCTCCAAAGTATGCATGCCAGGAAACAGGACCAAATGAACAAAAATATTAAATGGTGTTCTGTTGCTTGGAATAGTTTGGAGGAATCATTTACTCCATACTTACCAACACTGCACTTCCACTTAAAAATATTACACAGTACACAACACAATCAAGAAGGCTACAACAACATCATCATAACAACAACAACAACATCAATACAATACTTAGCGGTGTCGGTATCATTAATAACAATACTGATATTAGGAAGGAATTAGAGTGTCTTCCCCCACCTTCCCTTCCCTTCCTCCTGACACCACAGTCTGACCTCACACTCCAGGTATCGTCATTAGCAATTCAATGCCTCGCAAACCAACGAATACGTGTACATACCGAGACACACATACATAATTACGCATATATACATATTTTGTAATCATACACAGACTAGACCCAAGGAAAACACTGACACACACACAACACACATATATATATATACACACACACACACACCACACACACACACAAGCAACACACACACACACAAAACACACACACACACACACACTGTCTTCTGCTTCAGACTAATGCACCAACCTTCCCTCAGTCCCAGTACCTGTGTATGGTACCACACTGAATAATAATAATAATAAAACATGTTATCTCCAACAGCTGTACCCAATTATTCACTGGAGATAATTCTCCATCTCTGAGTACAACACCTTCTCCTCTTCTGTACACATCCTTTCCCATCCTGACATAAGCCAAGCAGCGAATAATATAGATTTTATTACTGTATCCCTTCTACATATATAAAATTGCTGTATCTTTACTTCATGACTTTATTTCCTCTTCCATGCAGTATGCCATGATAATAGTCTGAATCCAGTTTTATTTATACCATTACATCACACTGCGCTACACAACTACACTATATAATTATATTCTGTATACTAATTCACTACAACATCCGCCTATATCAGGTAAAGAACAGTATAGTGTGTCAAAGGAAATCTAGCTCATTCCTGCAGTGGTCTTAAGGGAATGGTATACTTTTGGTACATTGGAGCGACTTGATTCCTCCAAAGTATGTCAGGAAACAGGACCAGATGAACAAAATATATGGTGGCCTGTTTCTTGGAATAGTTAAGAGGGTGCAAGGGGCTCCAGATTTATCATGAGTACCCTATACCCCATTAAGAATAAAGTAACTGTGAAGCCTTATGCACTCACCACTGACCTGCATTAAACCACCTCCACCTCCTCCTCCACCTCCTCCTCCTCTTCCTCCTCCTCCTCCACCTGAGACAATGCACCTTACAATCTAACATCATTTTCACTCCAAGTGGAAGACACTAAGACTTTTCTTGTCTGTAGTGTTCTTTGGTAATGAAAGGCAGAGGATGAAAGTAATGGTCAATCTGGCTGAACTCTAATATAGGAATTACTCCAATATTACCATTTCTGAGAGCGTTTGGTGCTTTCAAAACGCTATTTCGATCTGTGAGACTCATTAGATGAAGTAACTGCCGTGAAAATATGAAGTGTTGACGATCACGTATCTCATCTATTTTACAGCATTTTTTTATGAAGACTATAGTTTATTTGGAGATTATATCTTTTTAGAAAGTCAATGATGGTCCAGAGTTCGCAATCCTGAGAACATTTGAAAAAAATATATCTATTCTGCTTGATTTTTGCACCAGATATACCTGCATAAAAGTATATATGGATTTAAGATTACAACACTTCAAAAAATTATCAAGCTGAGTTGTCTACAGTGTTCTAAATTTTTTTACTGTTCTGAGTTTTCCCAAGTGATCTCGGTGGTCTCGGTCTGTCTCGCTTCGACCCCACATAGCCAAGCACCGTATAGCCAAGCATAATTACCAATTTACGTTTATGCAGAGGGGATCACATTATCAATCTTATCTAGTTTCTAAGCATTAACATTATCAGACGTCTATCATATTATTTGCTTCACTTATTCACTCATTGTTGCTTAGACTGGTATTAAGGACCCTGTGATGTAGTCAGAAAATTGGAGGTAAACGAGTCCTTCAAATATTGCCACGAAACACCACCTATATGGAAGGAGCTTGTTTCGTGGCATAGTCAAGAGAAATCAGAAGCCACCAACCAGTTTTCATACACGATCACAGGGTCCTTAAATTATATGGTATTACTTTCTCAGTCAGTGGGCAATATTCAAGTTTCCAAAGCCTGAGTGACAAGAGTGAGTGATAATTTTAACCCGCTTGGTGTATAGTCAATCACAACATGGTATTCTCTTATTCTTCACCTCCTTCCAATTTCCTGGGAATACGTTTGAGTTATGTAAAGACCGTGAACTAAATTATTATCGAAAAAACCAATTCCAGAACGATGAGGTTGTAAATATTAATTGAATTCTTGACGCACATAAGGGGTCAAATATTTAATTAAGTGTATCTATCTATGTGGGGAGCGATTGAGCACTACTACTATTTCCAAATATCGCCTTCAGGACGGTAAAGTGTTAATGGCCTTAGGAAAGATGATAGGGTAGAGAATAAGGTATTAATTTATTTTAACTAACCACCCAACGAACTACTGGGAACCAAAAATTATGGCGAATACGACGTCCCATCCAGACCAATAATTTGTCCACTCCATAAATTCCTGGTGAGACTGAGTGTGTGTGTGTGTGTGTGTGTGTGTGTGTGTGTGTGTGTGTGTGTATGTGTGTGTGTGTGTGTGTGTGTGTATGTGTGTGTGTGTGTGTGTGTGTGTGTGTGTGTGTGTGTGTGTGTGTGTGTGTGTTGTGGCTGGCTGGTTGGATCACTACCTGCGCCACCTTCAAGTCACTGACTGTTGTAAATGATCTCCGACGGGCCGGTATTCTTAAAAGATTTTGAGGTAATGTTGTTGTTTGTATCAGAAAATGCCTTTAGTTCGTTAGTTAGGGCAGATTGCCTTCAAGGAAATGAGAGTAAATTTAAAGAAAGGTTAATTCTGGGATCATCACAGCCACTTCAATTTCCTGTAAGAATACTACCCAAAATTAGTAGGGTAAATAAAATAAAGTAATGGGGAAATTGACATGGATGATGGTGTTGGTAAAACCTCAAGACCTCAATACACTTAACTGTATAATTATGGAGTTTGTACTGTACCAATCCAATGTAAGCTATGAAGTATTACGAAGATATTATTATCTATGTACAAACAAATACGATGCTATTCCTACTCACGATATGAAGGCGTTAAAGGAAGGTCTCAATGACTCACTCACCTAAAAAAAAGAAAAAGAAGAAGAAGCAGTTTAATAAAAGTTATACATATATACAGAATATACAATAAGAGTTTTCTGGCACTCACTCACAGGATCAATCATCTTAATGCCTGATCAGTATAGCTATAAATCGTTCATACTGTTATCTCAACTCCTAATCAACAAAAGAACTGACTAAAATCAATGAAGAATAATAAAATATGCTGGATGCCACGTGTGCTCTTCTCGATCCAGACAATACTGCTAAAACATAAATAATTTCTACCTAGACAACTAACTACTTACAATGCATCCCCATCCATAACTATAATACATCTGAGAGGAGAGAAGCAACATTTTTTTATTTATTTTTTTTGTTTTCAAGCGTGACTGTAATACACAAACAAGACTTACACCCACCAACCTGGAGAAAAAAAAAATAAAAATACAAAACAAAAACACCTCCAGATTCGCCAGGCGCCTCGGGAACCGGCAAAGAGAGATACGAGACGGAGTGAAGAGGGGGACGTAATAAGGGGTCATTACGGCCTATGATGTATAATATAAGCGAAGGGACATAAACATAGCCACTAACACAGGCTACATACAGCTCCCTGGGATAAACCGCGTTGGAGGATCGTAAACTTTGGTCGGGAAGATGTTGGTGGGTTGGTTGGTTGGTTGGTTGGTTGGTGGGTTGGTTGGTTGGATGGTTGGTTGGTTGGTGGGTGGTTTGGTTGGTTGGTTGGTGGGTTTGTTGATGGGTAGGTTGGTTTGTTGGTGGGTTTGTTGATAGGTTGGTTGGTTGGATGGTTTGCTGGTTGGTTTGTTGGTGGGTTTGTTGATGGGTAGGTTGGTTGGTAGGTTGGTAGGTTGGTTGGTTGGTGGTTTGGTTGGTAGGTTTGTTGGTGGGCTGGTGGGTGGGTTGTTTGGTGAAGCGACTCTTCTTCCGTGGAGTATCGAAGCTCTGACCACTCGAAAAAAATACTTGTAACTTTACTGTATAATACTTCATCACTCTCTGAACATACACACACAGTCAGAAGTTGTGTACCGACCCCCTGGTAAGATGAAATGCAACCAGTCTACATCACGGTCTCTCTTCTACTCTAAATTATATTATTCTATCACTGATTTAATATCGTAACTTTCACCATCCAGCCAACCTACTGTAGGTTCGCAAAACCTTCACATTCTGGTCCTCCAAATACTGCTCCTCCATGCCTGCAGTCTCTCCAGTTACTCCTCTAGCACCTGCCCTTCCATCAGATATCTCAAAATATGTAACAAAAGGACACACACACACACACACACACGCACACAAATGCACACAAACTATAAAACATACACAAACATTACAAAGCCCACACCCACACTACAAAACACACACACACACTACAAAGCACACACACACACACACACACTACAAAACACACACACACACACACTACAAAGCGTACACACACACACATACTACAAAACACACACACACACACACTACAAAACACACACACACACGGAGGCTGACTAGGTACACCAACGCGTATACAAGAAACTAAAATAATGCCTCCAGATAGACCAGTTTTCATGTGTTGTGAGGCTGCCAATGTTTTACTACCAATTAATAAGACCAGTTATATTGTACTTGGGGTTTATTCAGCTCACTGTGTTGTACCTAAACTAATCTAACATGACCCGACCCGACCTGATCTGACCCATTCTACCTTGGACCATCGTAAATTAATTAGGGGAGAGGTGGTACATTTTTGCCAGGTAAAAATAAAATACAATAAATGGAGTATTGTATGTTCATTCATATAATTTCTAAAACAGTTATTTAATAAAGAATAATGTCACGTTTATTATATAGGAAGTACACATTCATAAAATTAATAGTTAAATGAATGATAAAATGGTTTCTCACACACACACACAATCATTAATCTCACTGATTCACACACTCCATTACATGCACAATCCATCAACACACTGCCTCACGTGTCAACAACATCCAATCTCTTTCACACATCTGTTATAAATGTTCCGTACTGCTGCTTCCAACGTTAGATTAGACCAGTATATCTCACCAATCCCTCACTGAGTTCACTTCCTGACACATACACACACACACACACACACACACACACACACACACACACACACACACACACACACACACATAACACACACACACACACACTTTCTCATCACACTCTCTCCCTTACATTACTCCATAAGACATCTAACACAGAGAATAATAATTTCGCATCTCCCCTACTACATCCTTCACTTCAAAGGACACACACACTTCCACTCACACATCAATCTTCCTCACACCTAACACTGTTGTTCTGCTTGCCACCATCTCTCTCACGCCTTGCTTCAACCCAACAAATGCGCATCTTCCCAAACACACACACTTACACATACACTGCATCCCTCCCCACACACACACTCACAACAACAACACACACTGCATCCCTCCCCACACACACACTCTCCATTACACACACACACACACTCACCATTACACACACACACACTCACCATTACACACACACACACACACACACACACAACTACACACACACACACACACACACACACACAACTACACACACACACACACTCACAATTACACACACACACACAACTACACACACACACACACACACATTGCATCCTTCCCCCACTTGTCATAATAATACCATTAAGTCATTTTCTTTTCATACAACATATAACTCATTTCATTAAGTAATCTTCCACTTTACTGAGATACTGCATCCAACTATGAAGCATCACAACACCATCTTAAAACACAACTTACACTTTACACATCAACAATCACTATTATTAAGTTATTTTCACTTCTTACATTAGTCTTCCTCTTTATATCTGCAGTTCTGTAAAATAATTAACAAAAAATACTACTCCAATGAGCCCTCCAGATAAAATTTTACACACACACACACACACACACACACACACACACACACACACACACACACACACACACACACACACACTAAAGGTAGTTATATGACATCGACATAAATTATATTCACATACATATCAGTAATACTAATCCAATGAACAATACAGATAAAATTTTACACACACACACACACACACACACAAACACACACACTAAAGGTGGTTATATGACATCAACATATATTATTTTCTCATACATTTCAGTAATACCACGACAAATTTCCAACAAATAGCTGGGAATCGACCTGAAGACTGGGTAGTGTCTATCATGTGACTTTGAATATACGTCACATAGAAACAGTGTGATGACGACGACGAGTTTTGTTGTTTTATCATCTTATTGTGATGTGTTGCAGTTCACACCTAACCTACTGTACTGTTAGGATAGACAAATTGGTTTCCTCCACCCAAACACTGGAAAGCCTGCATCATTCATTTCACATGTATTGACAGATGGTATGTTGTTCTTCCGTGTGAAAATTGTTTGAGAAAATTCTTCGCAGATTTCTTCTCTTTATTCGGAGACGGAAAAAAAAGAGAGAGTAATTTGTCGTCGATTTTCCAAGATCTTTATAAATCTATCTACAGAAGCAGATCACGTTCGGTGAAACTAATATAACAATTTTCATGCCAAAGTTAATCCTCAACTAAAACACGATGCACAGGTAATGGTCTGAGACTTATCAACATCCAAGGATATATTCTAATGGTATCCCTCTGTTTGTTTGTCTGGGTTTGTGCTCTATTATCATAACTAATAATTCCCTCCTCTGTACCCTGCAAATTCACCCTTTCCTCTATGTCTACTCAGCACTATTTTACCCTTACTCGAGGCCTTATTTCTCCCATACTCGAGGCCTTATTTCTCCCGTACTCGAGGCCTTATTTCTCCCGTATTCGAGGCCTTATTTCTCCCGTACTCGAGGCCTTATTTCTCCCGTACTCGAGGCCTTATTTCCCCCGTATTCGAGGCCTTATTTCTCCCGTATTCGAGGCCTTATTTCTCCCGTACTCGAGGCCTTATTTCTCCCATACTCGAGGCCTTATTTCTCCCTTACTTGAGGCCTTATTTCTCCCGTACTCGAGGCCTTATTTCTCCCATACTCGAGGCCTTATTTCTCCCGTACTCGAGGCCTTATTTCTCCCATACTCGAGGCCTCAGAGCACGAGATGTTTTTGGTACCGTACCGTAAACACGTGCATGTAGCTTGGTCATCTTGATACGCGTGCACTGCTGGACACAATGGGAAAGAACGCCCTCACTGACGCCATCTTTACTCCTAATAATGGAGATTTGTGGGGCTAATTTATCAAGTAAGTCGTAAGTGCAGGTTTACGATCGTAGAATGTTGGTAATGACACACACACACACACATACACACACACACACACACACATACACATACACACACACTCACACACACATACACATACACATACACACACACACACATACACATACACACACACACACACACACACACACACACACACACACACACACAAGTATGCATACAGTGACTGTTCTATATAGGAAACTCGAACCCTGACCATTCAGACTATAATCGGTTACTGCCCTTTATAATCTAGTACATTTACTGCATATAATAAAAGGTTGGAAATGTCTAAGGAGTTTTTGTAAATGGATAAAAAGTGAGGAAGTTTTAGGTGTCTGTAGTTGGTCTCTTAAATCCGTCGGCATAAAAACATTCGTCTGGTTGTTTTTGTGTGTCTGAAACTGAACCGTGATATCATAATTATACGTGCCAAATAAGCATAAGTGGCAATGTATTAATGTTACCGTTAGTCGGGCCAGACATAATATTAATATGAGTAAGAAAGAAGGAAGGGGAGGGACCGAAAACAGGAGGAAGTAGGAAGGAAAATTCGGACTGGGAGCAGGGGACGCCGCGAAGTGTATAAGTTTCCTACAAAGAGATTACCTCGTAGTGCCTCATGTGTAAATGTTTATGAAGCATATTATCATCATTCTCAGACTTCAGCCCCCGGAAACAAGAAGGAAGTCAAATGGATAAGATACTGTACAGCCGGGGACAAAAATATATAATCATCCACATATGGGTAACTCAAACAATTTACTGTCTTTTGTTTTCACGTTCACATATTATTATGATGTAATTGTTTTGAATAGTGTGTAGCTGCTTGTTGTAAATTAAAATATGGTACTTAACCTATCAATTGGAAAGTTTATCAGCTTAGGAACAGAGGGAAACTTGTCAAAATCATACGTGAATTACCCCTATATGGATGATTATTTTTGACCCCGACTGTACATCACAAAACAAAGCAAGGATCGTATGCAAGAACACTAATTCATGGTGTTAACGATGGCGTGGTAGCAGTACGATGGCTCTCTTAATTGTATGTGTGTGGAGTCATCGTATCGGTACCAAGCCATGGTCAAAACCACGAATGTTCTTGCATATGGCCTATAGGAAACAACAGCCCTGGTGTGTGTGTGTGTGTGTGTGTGTGTGTGTTTGACGATGCTCTTCTTACCCTTGTGTGAGTGTGTGTGTGTGTGTGTGTGTGTGTGTGTGTGTGTGTGTGTGTGTGTGTGTGTGTGTGTGTGTGTGTGTGTGTGTGTGTGACGATGCTCTTCTTACCCTTGTGTGTGTGGGGGGGGGGATTTCTTTTTGATAAATTGAAAAGCTACTAAATCCTCCAAACTACGTCACGAAACAACAAATCCCTTATTAGTAAAAATTGAAGTGATTTGTTTCCTGGGATGGTTTGAAGGAATCAGTAGCCTTCTCCAATTTACCAGAAAGAGTAAAGTGACAAATCAATCAATCAATCAATCACCTGTTCAACACACACACACACACACACACACACACACACACACACACACACACACACCGTCAGACGCTCTCTACTTACCCTATCGTTGGAGTCACTACTGTAAAGGTGATAAAAAAACAACAAACCCTTAATGGGGAAGTAAGTACAGTATTGGTAAATCTGGAGAAACTGAATCCTCCCAAGTAATAAATCTGGAGCAACTGAATCCTCCAAGTACATTGTAAATCTGGAGCAACTGAATCCTCCAAACTATTCCAAGCAACAGAACACCATTATTTTTGTTCATCTGGTCCTGTTTCCTGGCATAGTTTGGAGGAATCAAGGCACTCCAATGTACCAAAAGTGAATTACCCCTTTAACGTCAATAAAAGTGAATTACCGTACCCCCTTAACGTCAACACTCACCTGTTCACCACTCAGGACTCAAGCCACTCAAATATTCCTTGAGATCAGCTGAGGCGACCAAATACTAGACCAATCTGAATGCAGTTTAAGGGGAGAGTATAGTTTTGGTACATTGGAGTGCCTTGATTCCTCCAAAGTATGCCAGGAAACAGAACCAGATTAAGGGGGTGCGGGAGTACCCCCCCAAGCCTGTCCCCCTATTCCCGCACCCCCTTAACAAAAATTATGGTGACCTATTGTTAGCAATAGTTTGGAGGAATCATTATCTCCCAAAAAACAAAACAAAAACAAAATTATATACCCTCCCCTTAAGTTAAGTTGTTTCCACTTCAGCATAACATATTCCACCACCATAATTATAATTATACTGTACTGTGAAGGGAGGGGCGATGGACCTTGATTTCCTCCCCCCTAGTAATCAAGAAACTCCATCTTCATCACTATCACTACTATTACCATTACCACTATCACCACCACCATTACCACTATCCACTATTACCACTATTACCACCACCATCATCATTACCACTATCATCACCACCACCCCATGACCACTATCACCACCACCACCATTACCACCACCATCACCACCACCACCACCACCACTACCACTACTATCACCACCACCATCATCACCACTACCATCATCACCTCCACCACTACACCATTCATACTGGGCGTCCGGATCCCATTGGTAGTGACGTGTTTGCTCTTCCGGTCTGTTAAAGGTACAAGAGAGGGACAGAGGGTCACACCACCTATATACTCTATAGATTACTCTGTGCCACCATAAATTTTCACAGTCATCAAGAGAGTTTCCTGCTGTTAGCTTTTCTCTGACCCCTGGCTGGATAAGATGAGGTCAATGGTGGTGTTAGTAATTATGGTAATGTTTCCAACTTATCATACTCTTCTAACACATCCCAGAGGCCATTTAATCGCTTCACCCTCAGAACATACAGGTAAGCAATAATTTGTTCTCTAGGTAACGCATTATAATAAACGTGCTAAGTATGAAAAATCACGTTTAGGTATCACTACTCTTCGAGATGTATAGTAGTACTCTTTTAGAAATAACTCTTAGAGTTCAGAATACTTAACTCTCTATTTTCATTTAGACAGCAGATGTCTAGAACTTATATAGTGTATATACCTATGTAAGCCTTGACCAAGCACTGTACCCTAGTATTACATATATGCTTAATACTGTACTCAAAACGCAAGAGATTTTTGTGTTGCAGTCACTGTGAAGCAGGTAGATGAATAAATCTTGAAAGTCGAGGCTGAGAGATAGTGGTAAGGTGGTGGTGAAGTGGCAAGGGGGCGATGTGTACATACGGTACTGTATATCAAGCCTGGTGAAACAATCAAGCAACATGGGGTTTTCACAGCGTGAGTACTTAGGCAATGATTTACGACCTGTGTTACCGTGATGTTCTACGCCATTACTGTACTGACGCTGAGCGGAGCCGCGACCACGGAAGTACATCATTGTGGCATGTACAGTCCAACACAAAAGTTCGGTCAGTATGTTTGTTTGTTTGTTGCTTCTTGTGTCGCATCATCAACTTTTGAGATTCTTTAATTCACTTCTATTACTTTAGAGCACCTTGATTCCTCCCAAGTATGCCAGGAAACAGGACCAGATGAACAAAAATAATGGTGCTCTGTTCCTTGGAATAGTTTGGAGGAATAATTGTCGTTGAAATTCCTCAAGCTATATGACCCAGCAGCCCCGTACAGTATGTCATAGTTGTTGTTGTAGAAGTTCAGCCCCGTACGCCATAGTATTTGTTCATTGTTTGTTCCCTTCACAATCACCCTGACAACATTCACCATTGGCATTACACAGTTCAACACAGTCCATGCACCAAGAATAATAATATCCTCAATATCTGTATACAAAGTTATAGTTGTGTCTCTCGGGCAGCCAGAAGGTTGGAATAATCTACTGCCAGTCACACCAACACTTCACCCTTCTCCTATTAATTATTTTTATTATTATTATTATTATCATCATTATTATTATTATACATACAGACTAACAAACCGAGCCAATCACATTATTATTATTATCATTATACATACAGACAGACTAACAAACCGAGCCAATCACATTATTATTATTATTATTATTATTATTATTATACATACAGACAGACAGACAAACAAACCGAGCCCCAATCACATTACTTCCTTAGTTCAGTGACAAGTGTACGAGAGGTTTATAAACATTACTACAGGGTGAGGGTTTTAATTAAGGGGGTAATTCACTTTTGTTACAGTGGAGCAAGCGCCCTGATTCCTCCAAAGTATGCCACCAAACAGGACCAGATGAACAAAAAAAAATAATGGTGTTCTTTCTGTTGCTTGGAATAGATAGGAGTAATCAGTAGTTGCTTCAGATTATACCAACACTGTACTTCCCCTCTTATTTAACATACCAGCTACCACCACCACATTTATATATATGGTGGGGTGAATGATTGTTATGGGTGAGTGGGGTGAGTGTGTGTGTGTGTGACGGATGAATGAATGTGACGGGTGAGTGGGTGTGACGGATGAATGGATGTGATGGGTGAGTGGGTGTGACGGATGAATGAATGTGACGGGTGAGTGGATGTGACGGGTGAATGGGTGTAATGGTTGAGTGATGGGTGTAACGGGTGAGTGGATGTGACGGGTGAGTGGATGTGACGGCTGAGTGATGGGTGTGATGGATGAATGAATGTGACGGGTGAATGGGTGTAATGGTTGAGTGATGGGTGTGATGGATGAATGGATGTGACGGGTGAGTGGATGTGACGGGTGAGTGGGTGTGACGGCTGAGTGATGGGTGTGATGGATGAATGGATGTGAAGGGTTAGTGGATGTGACGGGTGAATAGGTGTAACGGGTGAGTTATGGGTGTAACGGATGAATGGATGTAACGGGTGAGTGGATGTGACAGATGAATGGATGTGACGGGTGAATGGGTGTAATGGTTGAGTGATGGGTGTGATGGATGAATGGATGTGACGAGTGAGTAGTGGGTGTGACGGCTGAGTTATGGGTGTAACGGATGAATGGATGTGACGGGTGAGTAGTGGGTGTGACGAATGAGGCCTACCCATACACCACAACCACTGTACTGTAGGTAACTGAGGCCCCATGATTCCTGTTACAATTTACGAGGTCCCCCCCAACCCCCACCCCCCACGCCACCCCCGAGTCCCACAATACCCGCCTGTCACGTAACAAACACATACATTATAGCCCTTTTAGGTTTACGTGTCGGTATTCAATTATTATACAGTACGGCATTTCTAAAAGTCGTAAAATTCTGGCTGCGAATTCGAAGTGAACCTCAGTCTTCCAAACATTGTCGTGAAATAAGAAGTGACTTGAGTCTTTCAAACATTGTCGTGAAATATAAGAAGCATCAGAAAACATAGTGGGATTCGTTGTACAGGTTTTCCCTCGTGTTTACATAAAAGTTACATAAGATGGCATTTTGGCTTCTTTCTGTGATAAATCTCATCAAGTTGCTGTTTTTTTTTTCTACGAAGATTAAAAGGGTAATAATAAAAGAAAAGTTCGACCATACAGTGGAAGAAAGGAAAAAATAGAGAGAGGTAGATTAATAACTTTGGAGGGAAGGAACGAGGAGTGGTGAGAGTGAGCAAGGATATGAGAGGGTTAGGAAGGAGAGGAGATAAAAGGGGAAGGGAAAAAATTAGAAAGAATTGCATAAGGACACTCATCTTTTGAATTCAAGAGATTGGAGGGGAAAGAGAGGGTTGGGATAGAGGGCAAGATATGGGGGCAAGAAGGGAGGGAGGGAGGGAGGTGAGGTGAGGTAGGGAGAGAGGGAGGTGAGGTAGGGAGGGAGGGAGGTGAGGTAGGGAAGGAGGGAGGGAGGTGAAGGAGAAGAGGAAGGGATGTGCTCGGGTTACCTCTTTCCTAGACATCTCCTTCAGGCCTCAGTGTTGACTTACACATTCACACAGACAGCCTCCACACCCAACCACACGCCCCTTGCTACTGCTTCCACCACCCACCCACACTTCACGCTACCACAATTACTTTTTACGTGTGTGTGTGTGTTTTTTTTTTTTCTTTTCTTTTTCCTGCGACGGCGTATCAGAGATGCAGTCTGACAAACGCTAATCGAATGTTTCTTACTTTCGTTCTGCTTCTTCGCTTTGGAGAACACGTAAAGCCCCAAGCTAAATAAAGTCCTGCAACGGATGAATGGAACTGAACCATGTGAATGAATCTTATGTGCCACAATCACAGCACAGACCAACAGCCATTCTAATTATTTCTCACAATTTTTTTTCGAGAACTTTACATTCGAAGGTGTTGCAGAATATTTTACGTGATCCAGAAATAAGAACCGTTCAAGTGTGAATTCTCGTAGAGATTCTGAATTTGTTAATTAAATATATGAACTTTATAGTTACAATAATAAATATCGAAGATTGCGGGGTAAGACATTATCATTGCTTTGAAAACTAAAAATGTTTGAAGACTTGAGGGGAAAATAATTCTTTTCCACTGGAAGTATCTATTTCTCCGTACAACTTGGAGGAATCAGTAGTCTCCAATTGATTAACAGTATATTATCGTGTCAAAGGAAGCGGTGTGTGTTGGTGGTGGACAACATACTAACACTTCACCGTCTACACACTAGCCACACTGGGCCTAAGGGTTACATAGCGTAGCCGTATCATCTCCGGTTACTGGCCGTCTGGCTGGCGTCTCTTAACGACAGAAAAGGTGCCGGAGGGACTGGTGGGCGGGGATCACCCTTCGCCTTCTCTACCCTATATATACTAACTACAGTACTATCACTGTATAGTTATTATCAGTGTACCGAAACAAATATGTAATAATTAAAATATTCCTTCTCTTTACAAATTGTTAGGTACTGTGTGTGTGTGTGTGTGTGTGTGTGTGTGTGTGTGTGTGTGTGTAGGAAGGGAGGGGAGGGGGGTGGGTAGGGTACGTTGTATCCCGTTACTGGAATAAGACTATTTGTCCGGAGTCGGAGCATAAAAAGGATACCACCAAAATTTATGCTCAAACTTAAACAAGGGCCTTTACTGTATTAAAAATGGAGTGGCCCAAACTGGACCTTAGCCTACATTTTGTCCATAACATATTATAGCGAGTTGTTGTAGTAGTAGAATAAAAAAAAAAAAAAAAAGAGTGGTGGGTGTAAGAGGAATTTTTGTTGCTTGGCTTATACGCCCCTCCTCTCCTCAAGCACTGAAATTATATCGAAGGAGGAAGAGTTAGGACGGTAGTCAAGAATTTATGATGACTGGATGGTAGTTTGGCTGCCTCGTCTTCCCTGTTCTGCCCTGTTCACCTTCCTTTTCTTCTCCCTCTTTCTCTCTTCCCCTGCTCTACTTTATCTTCCTCCGCCCTATTCTCATTTTCTCTCTCTTCTCTCTCTCTCTCTCTCTCTCTCTCTCTCTCTCTCTCTCTCTCTCTCTCTCTCTCTCTCTCTTTCTCTTTCTCTCTTCCCCTGCTCTACTTTATCTTCCTCCGTCCTATTCTCATTTTCTCTCTCTCTTTCTCTCTCTCTTTCCTGCTCTACTTTATCTTTCCCAGCCCTGTTCTCTCTCTCTCTCTCTCTCTCTACTTTATCTTTCCCCATCCTGTTCTCTCTCTCTCTCTCTCTCTCTCTCTCTCTCTCTCTCTCTCTCTCTCTCTCTCTCTCTCTCTCTCTCTCTCTCTCTCCTGTCTTGTGAATCCCTTCCCAGCACCTACGTACCTATCATTCTCTCACACCAAACTTTCATTTAATTAAGGAGGAAATTTTGTGTTTGTAAATCTGGAGCAACTGAATCCTCCAAACTATTCCAAGCAACAGAACACCATTATATTATTTGTTCTTCTGGTCCTGTTTCCTGGCATACTTTGGAGGAATCAAGGCACTCCAATGTAACAAAAATGAATTACCCCCCTTCACTAAGCAACTACCATTCTCGCTCGTCCAATGCTCTGATCTTGTTTGTGGTCGAATTGGACTCGACTTGACCCTCTGAATAATGTAAACAAACAGATCCCTCTACTCATATAAATAAAGTAGTATACTGGATGTGGATTATATATATATACATGTATATAAACTATTATTATATAAACTTCTTTGTAAATAATAATACCTATATACTGGACACACATAATATAACACATCATTGACACGGCTCAAAGCTTATACTGTGAACCATCCCAAGCATTGAACAGACACATGTATAGCTGTTGTCATCTTGGTTTCCCGCTGATGCAGTTCACTGGTGCTTCATAAATTCAGTGAGTGGGAATGATTCTGTCAGTTCTGTCCACCGCCTATGTGTTAATGGATCACAGTCAATATACCACACCGTCACTCCTCACGTCCCGCTGACAACTCGTGGCCGCATCACCCAATCGTCAACTTTTTACAGGCCACGTGATCCACCAAAATGGGAGAAAAACACCACTTGTCACACAATATCTCTGCCAGAAGACATGAATTCCAGGAAAAGAAGCTCAAGTAATAAGACATTTTTGGTGGTGGAGACGCAGGAAAACACCCTTTTTACGAGAGGTGAACGGTCACCCTCTCTTTGGTCGCACTGAGATGTAACGTTTACTGTCTGACAACATCATACCTTCTTTAAAGTACCATTAAACTGAGTCATAAAGTACATACTTCCAACACGCAAACACAAGCAAAAATCTCTTCTGTTTGTTTAGTCGGGGTGATGCATTTATAGAAGTCCAACCCTAGCTGCTACGAAAATTTTACAGGATATTCATATTTGTTACAACCTAACCGTGCGTGGATAAACTTTACTTTGAACAGTACAATACAATACAGGGCTTTACTCACCTCATTACAGACATTCATAAATATAATAACATCTATCTTACTAATTTAATTATCAGCTATATTCAAATCACTGGCACTATTTAGTATATACAGTAGCGTGTGTACTTCCAATTGCCTCTCTCTACTTCTGTATTTGAAGAGGATGGTGGCCAGTGGAATACAACTCATGTGATTCTAGGTGAGGACAAAAAAAATTATTAGCATATTGTCTAACCGAAGTTTATCTTGTTCTTGTGGCAGTGGCTGAATGATGGATGATGTCCCAATTCACGCTAGCACACACATTCACGTCATATACATATACATACATACACATAACACGTAATATATACACATACATACATACACATACACGTCATATATACACATACATACACACACATACATGTCATATATACACATACATACACACACAAACACGTCATATGTACACATACATACACACACATACACATCATATATACACATACATACACACATACACGTCATATATACACACACATACACGTCATATATACACTTACATACACACACATACACGTCATATATACACATACATACACACACATACACGTCATATATACACACACATACACGTCATATATACACATACATACACACACATACACGTCATATATACACATACATACACACACATACACGTCATATATACACACACATACACGTCATATATACACATACATACATACACATAACACGTCATACATACACGTCATATATACACACATACATACACATAACACGTTATACATACACATACATACACACACATACACGTCATATATACACATACATACATACACATTACACGTCATACATACATACACGTCATATATACACACACATACATACACATAACACGTTATACATACTCATACATACAAACACATACACGTCATATATACACATACATTCATACACATAACACGTCATACATACACATATCCAGAACCTAAATGAATGCGTGGGCGTATGAGATATTACCCCACCTCTCCCCACCTCTCCCCACCCCTCCCCTATATACTTCTCTCCCCCAAATCCCCACCCACCCATCCACCCACCCACTTCTATCTCTCCTCCACCCGTGTTTCCTCCCCATGCAGTCAGTCCTCGGCATCACACCCGTGGCTACAATTACCTGTCTTTTTCCCCTTCCTCTCCACTGTACTTATCTGCCATTACACACTGCTTTCGCCCACTTTTTAGTTCCGTCATAATTGAATTCCGGAGGAGCTCCATGGTGCGATTGTTACTGTGCCTCGTGTGTGGTTGTGGTGGTGGGGGTGGGGGTGTTGGTGGTGGGGTGGGGGTTGTGGGGTGGGGGTTGTGGTGGTGGTGGGTGTTGGTGGTTGTTGTGGTGGGTGGTGAGGGTGGGGGTGGTGATTTGTATTAGTAGTGGTCGTGGTGGTGGTGATGGTTGTGGTGGGGGTAGGGAGGTGGGGGGGTTGGTTTGTATTGGTAGTGGTTGTGGTTGGGGTTAGAAGGAGTGGTTGTAATAATGGTGGGTTATGGTGTGTGGCGGTGAGGTAGAGGTATATAGTAGTAATGGTAGGGGTGGGTAGTAGGTGTGGTGGTGGAGGTGGTGGGTAGTAGGGGTGGTGGGGGTGGTGGGTAGTAGGGGTGGTGGGTAGTAGGGGTGGTGGGAGTGGTGGGTGGTGGGAGTGGTGGGTAGTAGGGGTGGTGGGTAGTAGGGGTGGGGGTGGTGGGTAGTGGGGGTGGGGGTGGGGGTGGAGGTGGGTAGTGGTGGTAGTGGTAATGGTTGTCATGGTGGTGTGTGGTGATCTGTATTGGTATTGGTGGTGGTAGTAGCGGTGGTAATAATGGTAGGTTACAGTGGCGTTGTCGTGGTAGAAATAGTAGTAGTAGTAATAATAATAGTAGTAGTAGTAGTGGGTTGTGGTAGTGGTAGAGGTAGTTGTAGTGGTTTGTGATAGTGGTAGAGGTAGTTGTAGTGGTTTGTGATAGTGGTAGAGGTAGTTTTAGTGGTTTGTTTGTGATAGTGGTGGAGGTAGTTGTAGTGGTTTGTGATAGTGGTAGAGGTAGTTGTAGTGGTTTGTGATAGTGGTAGAGGTAGTTGTAGTGGTTTGTGATAGTGGAAGAGGTAGTTGTAGTGGGTTGTGATAGTGGTAGAGGTAGTTGTAGTGGTTTGTGATAGTGGTAGAGGTAGTTGTAGTGGTTTGTGATAGTGGAAGAGGTAGTTGTAGTGGGTTGTGATAGTGGTAGAGGTAGTTGTAGTGGTTTGTGATAATGGTAGAGGTAGTTGTAGTGGTTTGTGATAATGGTAGAGGTAGTTGTAGTGGTTTGTGATAGTGGAAGAGGTAGTTGTAGTGGGTTGTGATAGTGGTAGAGGTAGTTGTAGTGGTTTGTGATAGTGGTAGAGGTAGTTGTAGTGGTTTGTGATAGTGGTAGAGGTAGTTGTAGTGGTTTGTGATAGTGGAAGAGGTAGTTGTAGTGGGTTGTGATAGTGGTAGAGGTAGTTGTAGTGGTTTGTGATAGTGGTAGAGGTAGTTGTAGTGGTTTGTGATAGTGGAAGAGGTAGTTGTAGTGGGTTGTGATAGTGGTAGAGGTAGTTGTAGTGGTTTGTGATAGTGGTAGAGGTAGTTGTAGTGGTTTGTGATAGTGGTAGAGGTAGTTGTAGTGGTTTGTGATAGTGGTAGAGGTAGTTGTAGTGGTTTGTGATAGTGGAAGAGGTAGTTGTAGTGGGTTGTGATAGTGGTAGAGGTAGTTGTAGTGGTTTGTGATAGTGGTAGAGGTAGTTGTAGTGGTTAGTGATAGTGGTAGAGGTAGTTGTAGTGGGTTGTGATAGTGGTAGAGGTAGTTGTAGTGGGTTGTGATAGTGGTAGAGGTAGTTGTAGTGGGTTGTGATAGTGGTAGAGGTAGTTGTAGTGGGTTGTGATAGTGGTAGAGGTAGTTGTAGTGGGTTGTGATAGTGGTAGAGGTAGTTGTAGTGGGTTGTGATAGTGGTAGAGGTAGTTGTAGTGGGTTGTGATAGTGGTAGAGGTAGTTGTAGTGGGTTGTGATAGTAGTAGAGGTAGTTGTAGTGGGTTGTGATAGTGGTAGAGGTAGTTGTAGTGGGTTGTGATAGTGGTAGAGGTAGTTGTAGTGGTTTGTGATAGTGGTAGAGGTAGTTGTAGTGGGTTGTGATAGTGGTAGAGGTAGTTGTAGTGGTTTGTAATAGTGGTAGAGGTAGTTGTAGTGGTTTGTGATAGTGGTAGAGGTAGTTGTAGTGGTTTGTGATAGTGGTGGCGGTGGTTAGTCAAAATCTAAAGGTGATTTTTTTTTTCCATTTATATCTTCGCAAATGTGGCTCATTATTTTTTCATTATTCTTGAAGTTGTCTCACCCTTGTGGTTCTTATAGAGGGGGGAGGAGGGGGGGGGGAAGGAGAAAATGGTTGGCTGAGATTGAGGGGGTTTGGTTGGTGGGTTGGTTGGTTGGTGGGTTGTTGGCTTACAGGAACGCTGGTGAATGACTCCTTGAAGAAAAAGAAGGAGAGGATGAGGAGCTGAAGATTATGACCAATAATAACACGAATAGCAGAAGCAGAACCAGCAGGAGAAATAAGAGTAAGAGGAGGAGGAGGAGGAGGAGTAGAGAGGAGAGGAGAGGAGAGGAGAGGAGAGGAGGAGGAGGAGAGGAGAGAAGAGGAGAGGAAGAGGACGAAGAGGAGGAGGAAGAGGAGGAGGAGGAGGAGGAGGAGGAGGATGAGGAGGAGGATGAGGAGAGGAGAGGAGAGGAGGAGGAGGAGGAGGAGGAGGAGGAGGAGGAGGAGGAGGAGGAGGAGGAGGAGGAGGAGGAGGAGGAGGAGGAGGAGGAGGAGGAGGAGGAGGAGGAGGAGGAGTAGAGTGAAAGGAGGAAAAGATGGTGATAAGAGATGGAAGATGTTGGACAAGATAAAAGCAAACTAGAGGGAGACATGAAGTGAAGGAGGGAGTTTGAAATGGGGGGTTCGTGACACAGACAGACAGACATACATGGACCTTCTTGGTGTGAGGTATTGACTGTTTTGTTTAAGATATCAACAGGAGTATACGCAAATAAGTGGTGTGTATTTTTAAGCAAGTTATACCGAAAGAGGACTTCATGGCTGACTGACAACATGTGATTAATTAAACTTTGGGAGAAATCCTGATCTTTAAGGGGGAAGTACACTCGCAATCCAAAATTTGTATCAAGGTCTTGTTGAAGTTTCGAATCATTTGACATACTAGTGAACCAATTACAACGCTTATCCTGTTTTATAATTGTTTGAGCTCGCTTCATACTCGATCAGGCTATTCGAAGCAACAAGCCTGGATACATATTTTGGATTGCGAGTGTACAGTGTTGGTAAATCTGGAGCAACTGATGATTCCTCCAAACTATTCCAAGCAACAGAACAAACACCATTATATATATTTTGTTTATATGGTCGTGTTTCCTCATGGCTTACTTTGGAGGAATCATGCATGGCACTCCAATGTAACAAAAGTGAATTACCCCCTCAAGTTAATCCAAGATAATTATGATCCATGGTAGAGGTAAAAGAGAGGTAGAAGGTAAAATAGAAGAGTCTCACCTTAGAGTATACCACAATCAGATGGAGGTAATTTGTGGTTTCTGAACGCTCTACTTGTTAAGGAAAGAAAGGAGTTAGTTAGAGTGTGTGGTTAATGAGTAAGTTTGGAGTGATAAGGGTCAGAGTAAGTTAGAAGCGAGATGGGTTGTTGAAGTAAGTTAGGAGTGAGAGGGGATGTAATAAGTTAGGAGTGAGAGGGGACAGTGTAAGTTAGGAGTGAGAGGGAATAAAGTAAGTTGGGAGCGAGACGGGAGGTGTAAGTTAGGAGTGAGAGGGGACAGTGTAAGTTAGGAGTGAGAGGGGACGGTGTAAGTTAGGAATGTGTGGTCAACTAGGATGTTAGGAATGAGAGAGGAATAAAGTAAGTTGGGAGCGAGACAGGACGGTGTAAGTTGGAGTGGTGTGTGAGCAAGGAATAATTTATGAGTGTGTTGGGGGAAGAATTGAATTATGAGTGTTATAACCGAAGGAGCAAGAAGAAGGGAAGTGAGTGAGTGAGTGAGTTAGAAAGTGAAGGAGGAGGAGGAGGAGGAGGAGGAGGGAGGAGGAGGAGGAGGAAGGAGGAGGAGGTCGGCCAAGCATAAAGGGTACTCTTCATGCCTCACTGCCTCCTTCAGTCCACACCCACGGTAAAAACCTTACACACGCTCCCTCCCTCCACTCCCAGGCTCCCTCACTCTCCCGTGAACCGTTTGTATTATCAGTTCTAGTATGTTGCTGACTCCCTCTCTCCCTCTCCCTCTCCCTCTCTCTCTCTCTCTCTCCCTCTCTCTCTCCCTCTCTCATTCACCAACCTCCCTCTCGTTTTTCCCCTCTCTCCTTCCTCCTTGTCTCTCTCTCTCTCACCCAGCCTCCTTACATCTCTCTTTTCCTGCCTCCTTCTTCCCTGTCTCCCTCTCTCCTTCCTCCTTGTCTCTCTCTCTCTCACCAGCCTCCTTACCTCTCTCTTTTCCTGCCTCCTTCCTCCCTGTCTCACTCCCTCTTTCCTTTTCACCATCTTATCCACCTTCTTCCTTTCTTGTCCTCCTTGTCGTACCCTCCGTTATTCCCATCCACTTCTTTCTACCTCCCCATCCTCACCACTTTCCTCCTCCTCATATATACTTAACCTTCTCAAACCCTTTTCTTGCAGCAAAGTCTTATCTGTACTCCTTGCTGCCAACTCTCCCTCTAGCCCTCACCTCGCCCCTCACACAACCAACACCACTACCACCCTGCTGACTGACTAATATTTGGGACTACCACTGCCAGCTTCATTCGCTTTACCTGCCATTAATTAAGGGGGTAATTCTTTATTGTTACTTTGGAGTGCATTGATTCCTCCAAAGTATGCTAGGAAACAGGACCACCAGAATAGCAAAAAGTAATGGTGTTCTGTTGCTTGGAATAGTTTGGAGGGATTTATTTGCTCCAGATTTACCAACACAATACTTCCCCCTTAAGTGGACTACATTTACTTACTCTTCCTTACAAACACTCGCTTTCTCGGCATCACTAGCACACAGACAGGCAAATAAAATATATATATATCCTTCACATTCATCAGTGTAAGAAGAGAGAGCAGTAATCTCACTGAGCAAGACACCAGTACCTTTAAGGGGGTAATTCGCTTTTGGTACTTTGTAGTGCCAGATTCCTCCAATGTATGCTAGGAAACAGAACCAGAAGAGCAAAAGTAATGGTGGTGTTCTGTTGCTTGGAATAGTTTGGAGGATTCAGTTGCTCCAGAATTACCAACACAAAACTTTCCCCCTTTAAATCGGGCCGGCCACAGGTTCAAGAATGATGGATAATTTCTTGTGCCAGCCAGCCAGCTATAGGGAGGATATTATCAATTAACATAACAAACAACCAGTGTAAGTATAAACCCGAGAGAAATTAAAAGTTATAAAGGTGTTTCTTCCTACAGTGGACGACTAACCATGGCCAATGATGATAACAGTGATGATTATTCGACCTAACAATATATATTTTAGTATGCACAGTACATACAACTTCAGGCACAAATATTTTACTTACTTGGTACAGAATTAAAATATACAAACAATAAAAAAGGATGGCTGTGTAAATGAAAATCCAATTACTTTCACAAACACGAGGTAAAGAAGAACAAAAATATTCTGTGTGTGTGTATGCCAGATAAATACTCCCGAAATATTTGGGAAAAGCCAAAACCAAGACAACAGAATAAAAAAAAAGAAAGTTGTATACACAGAGCGCAAGAAAATGGGAAAGGAAAGCACGTGACCTGCACCCTAAACACAAGCACTGAGAATTTACAAGAAAAAAACTCCTGTGATTCTCTCTCTCTCTCTCTCTCTCTCTCCCCTTCTCTCTCTCTCTCTCTCTCTCTCTCTCTCTCTCTCTCTCTCTCTCTCTCTCTCTCTCTCTCTCTCTCTCTCTCTCTCTCTCTCTCTCTCTCTCTTCCTTTTCTCTCTCTCTCTCTCTCTCTCTCTCTCTCTCTCTCTCTCTCTCTCTCTCCCCTTCTCTCTTTCTCTCTCTCTCTCCCCTTCTCTCTCTCTCTCTCTCTCTCTCTCTCTCTCTCTCTCTCTCTCTCTCTCTCTCTCTCCCTCTCTCTCTCTCTCTCTCTCTCTCTCTCTCTCTCTCTCACACACACACAGACCCGGGTGAACATTTAAATCACTGAGGTATATGTGTAAAGTGACCTCACGTGATAACAATTAATATTACTGGTGATGAAAATATTACAGTCATGATAACCTCTTGTTTTGTAACCTCTCATGTTTTATAGTGAAGTGTTGCATAATTATATAGGTTTGTGTAGCGAACATACTATTAATACCTTCGAAAGTTAGTTTTATACACAAGTTCTAGAGTCTACTTGATTAATTTTCACGAAGGCAATTGGTAGCTATGGTAATGAAATTCTCAGAAACCTTCCCTCCAGAATAACTAATAAGAATAACTAATAACAACTCGAGACAGAGGCAACAGTTACTGAGGTGAAACAGAAAAAGGAATAGGCGATGTAAACAAAATGGTTTGAAATGGAAAATAGTTAGGAAGACCAGAAATTACACCCCAAGATGAAAAAAAGAGAGAAAAAAGTGAGGGTTCGTGGCAGAGGTGGTGACTGAAGTGAGAATGAGGTGAGGGCATGGGGGCAGAGGTGTCCTGTGAGGTGAGGAGGAGAGCAGTAGTGATGAAAGCAGGGAGAGAGGGAGGGAGGTCGAGGTGAGAAAGGGAGGGAGGGAGGGAGGTGGAGGTGAGAAAGGGCCGATGGAAGGTCTCTGGGCACTCAGCTGTGTAATGGTCTACCGAGTCAAAGAGCACCAGTACATTGAATGTGATCATGGAAGGAGGTGAGGTGAAGGGATGAATCGGTGGGACACTATAATAACCAGACTTAAATACACACACACACACACACACACACACACACACACACACACTTTCTCTCTCTCTCTCTCTCTCTCTCTCTCTCTCTCTCTCTCTCTTCTCTCTCTCTCTCTCTCTCTCTCTCACACACACACACACACACACAGTAAAATGGAAAGTAGAACAGCAAGAGATGGTCGTGGAGAGGTAGGCACGGAATGGTAGAGGAGAGCTAAGCAAGAGAGGGTAAGGGAGAGGTAGGAAAGAGGAAGAAGGGAAGAGGTAGGCACGGAATGATAAGGGAGAGCTATAAGCAAGGGAGGGTATAGGGGAGATCTAGGCAAGGGAGGGTATAGGGGAGATCTAGGCAAGGGAGGGTATA
>JAWQEG010002366.1:7500-60000 GCA_033782935.1 Petrolisthes cinctipes | reverse complement strand
AGTGGAGGGAGGGGTCTTAAGAAAGTGAAGAGGGGAAAAAGAAGACAAGAGGGGAAAAGGAAGACAAGAGGGGAAAAGGAAGACAAGAGAGGGAAAAGGAAGACAAGAGGGGAAAAGGAAGACAAGAGGGGAAAAGGAAGACAAGAGGGGAAAAGGAAGACAAGAGGGGAAAAGGAAGACAAGAGGGTCAGGAAGAAAGGAACATAAAACACAGAGGAAGAAAAGGGAAGAAAAGTGGAGGAGAGCGGATGGAAGCAATAGGATGAAAATATTGAAACATTAGAAAGGGAGGTGGGTGGAGGGCGAGAAAAAATAAGAATAGAGAGAAGGAGAAGGAAAGGAAAGGAAAAGAAGAAGGGAGTAAAAGATGAGAAAGAGTTAGGGAGGAAGGAGACAGGACGTAGAAGAGAAAAATGGAAGGAAAGAGAAAAAATGAAGGAAAATATATAAAAATGAGTAATAAAATAAGGAAACAGAGAAAAGGAAGGAAACTAACAAGCGAATGGAGTAATGAATGAAGGAAGGAAGAAAGAAGGAGAAGATACCTAAGTGAGAACAATGCAGCCTGGGTTGAAGGAGGGAGTGTGTAACGAGTCTAAGAGGAAGGCAGGTAAGGAGGGTATAATGAGAGGGACAGTGGGAAGAATGGTCCGAATGAATGAGAGAGAGATGCAGGTAAAGGAGGGAAGGAATAATGGGAAAGGAGGATGGAGGAAGGATAGAGAGAGGGCAGGAGAAATGATAGGAATGAATGTGGAAGATGAGGGAGTGAGAAATGGTAGGAATGAATGTGGAAGATGGAGGGAATGAGAAATGGTAGGAATGAATGGGAAGATGGAGGGAGTGAGAAATGGTAGGAAAGAAGCAGGGAGAGAGGGGATGTGATGATGAGGGACAGGAGAGATGGAAACAGGGTGTGTCCGTAGGAAGAGGTAAAGGGAGTAGAAAATAGAGAGGGCAAAGGGAGGGAAATTAATAGAAGTGTATGACATCCTATACACATACATAGGTGTTCGCAACGTGTTTGTGTGTTGATTTGGCTTATAGTCTTAATTAAACGGCATGAAACTTTGTGCAAATTTGAAATATAAAAATATAATTACCTTTCATCTCTTCTTATCTCTCTATACTAATAATTACCTCCTCTCTTACGAAGCTTGTTATACAGACATTATTAAGATGTTGACTGATTTGTTCCCTTCTTCCTCTTACATTTTCGAATTCACGGTTTGTAGTTTTGGCTAAATTAATTACAGATCGGCAGACAAAACAAATGAATGGACGTATGAAAAAAATTTCATTTCATGAGAAAGAATAAAAGGCGTTTATAGAGACAGAAGTTGGTAAAGTTTAAAAGGCGAAAGAGAGACAGTCACTGGAAATAGATGAAAGAGAGTAAAAAGACACCTAAAGGAAGAACGTCAAGCTAAAGGGAAAAATTCATGAAAGAACAGAACGCTTGAAGCGGAGAAGGACGAAGAAACAAAGAATGGCGAACAAAAATGAAAACATCCCAAAAATGAAAGCCTGAAGAGACTGCTTTTAAACGACCTTGACCTTGATATCTGACCGTGGCGAGTGTACAGGAGAACTCTTCGGACCTTATTTTCGTCCCTTAATGTTTCCAAGTGTTTTGTTCTATTCACTTTGATGCATTATACAATATTAAGGAAGTAATAGGTCGTCAGGGAGATTGGAGTGATAGTAATTTCTCCATGAAGTCCGATCTACTACTTGTAAATGAAAATAGTCACCTTCGTCTATAGTTTGGATATCCACATAGACTACAGCTCATGTGTTGTTCCACCTCACTATATTAAGGTTAAGTTACACTTCTCTAAATTTTCCAGCATTTCTTTTAATTAATAAGACTTGACTCTCTGACTTAAAAGGTCGAGGAAAAAAAAAAAAATTCTGAGGAGGTAATATGGTGCACTGGATATACCAACAAAACAGATACCCTACTGTAATTCTAAAGGTGTTCTATTTCCCTGCATGCTCCGGAAAAGTTAATAACCCTCCAATGTCCCGACACAAGCTGACCCCCTCAAGCTAATGACACAGTATGTGAAAATGGCCCAAAGTCTCATTCATTCTTCCCGCCCGTAATACTCATGAAAGTTAAAGTTAAGTGGTGTATCATATCCTCACAACGAACTCAGTAATAACAGTTAGTAAAATCTATGACCATCACTGACTGCCCAATCTGCAACAAATTTTAATATGATTGAGCCACTAGACAGGCCAAATATGTTTATGTAGCTGTGTTTGTTCGAGGAGAGAGAGAGAGAGAGAGAGAGAGAGAGAGAGAGAGAGAGAGAGAGAGAGAGAGAGAGAGAATCCTAGACGTTCCCTTGGCTTCAATTAGGAATACTTGAGGTGCCGGGGACAGCTTTCCTATTGTGTTCTCCTATCTATCTTAATATTCATGTTCTCTCTCTCTCTCTCTCTCTCTCTCTCTCTCTCTCTCTCTCTCTCTCTCTCTCTCTCTCAGGCTGCTCTTGTCACCAACCTTTTCCCTCTACGTCTCTCCTTTTACCTCTCCTCTCATCATAACTTGGAGGTCCTCTCTGATTTCCATTTTACTTCTTTCTCTCCTTCTCTCCATTCCTCCTTGATATCAACCCTGTCTCTCTGTCTCTCCTTTTTATTCTAGTTATTTCTTTTACACGTAGTAGTATAAATATTAGAAAGATACTTCTGTCTCATTTCCTTACAGTCCTATAAATTTTCCTCATTTGCTCTAGAAACCAAATAAGACTATTATTCTCTATAGACGTATTCCAACCAGGGTATTATTCGTGAGAGTGATAGGTGGGGAGGAGCCTTAATCTTATTTTTCGTTTATTTTAATTATTGGTTTAACTTAGTTTTAGATAACCAGGTACGTACACTCGTGATACGTAATTCTGACCAGAGACGAACGGCTGGCACCAGACATAGCCCTACATTCGAAGTCAGCCCCTATAGGTGTACTGGGTGGGGAAATGAGCTATAGCAGGCGATTCGAAGCTTTCTGCTCCTCACACTCAGGTCAGAAATTATGTATCACGAGTGTACCACGGGCCTCCTATTGCCTGTGCCTCCTTTCTATCCCTAAAATGTTACAGCATATAGTTTTGACGTTGGTACAGATTGGGAAAATTTTGGCCGTTTCATCCGCCTACTTACAAATGAGATGCGAGAGACTTCAAGCGCTTTGCTTCACACACACACACAGCGGAATATGTGAATAAAAATGCACTATGGTCACACTGGAAGAGTTTAGTTTTGTGGGACTGTTACCAATTGGACAAATAAACTTTTGATGGTTTATCTAACAATAGGCTGCTACAATTAACATCCATACTGATTTGCTTGTTTACAAGAGGTTATCCCTAAAACTGCATGATAGTGCCACAGTTAATTATATAAATGTATATATTTTTTCATTTGAGGAGTGTATGTTCTGCGACTTCCGCTTCCTTTACGTATCATCATAGCAATGATACTCGTAAAAAAAGGCAAATTCTAAAAGGACATGTTCCCCAAGGATGTAAAGTTTTCCACAGTTTTCATGGAGTCCGAATTAGGATCAGGATCACGACCAAATTCTGGTATTTCGTTCCCTGTTTGGATGCTATGTATTCCAAAAGATAAAGAAAAATCTGTCCTCTTTTGTACTTCATTTATTGCAAAGTGTCGTTGGGGAGGCAATAACAAGCATCGTGCTAGGAAAGATCTTTACGATCGACATTTCGCAACTTGTTTTTTAAGTCAAAAACGTTTCCGAGAAATCTCAGGAATATACGAAGTTGTAATCATCAATCGTATTACTGGTTGGAAATGATGCGAAAAAGAGGAAAGTAAGTAGTCTATTGCTGTTACTAATGAGATGAAGAAGTTTGTGAGAGAAGATGCTGGCATGTGGAGGGAATTAAGGATGAAAGGAGACTTTACATCTGGTCCACAACTTCTCCGATCTTTTCTGTATTGTTTAACAAACATTCATCGAATGTATACAAATGATTTTGCTGATGACAACATTATAGGGAATAATTAACTAAGTAGTCGATTCCTATGCACTGAGGTCATTATTTTAATAACTTTATCCGTTATCGTCGTCATATCAACTGTCATGATGATGATATAAATTGTTAACATTCTGTACTCATTGCCCTACACTGGAGGAGAGCAAGAACCACAGCCCCCTTCATCATCTGTACTTCCACCAAGGAAAGTGGAGTGGGAGGGTTTATTATGAAAATAGGGGAGTCTGAGTAGTATTGGACGCAGAAAATGCACAGCTGATAATTTATGGAGTTAATGATATTACACCAGACAACATTCTGTGTTTAGCATTACGTATATAGTTGCTCTTGATAAAAAGTCATAATTGGCCATCAGTTGAAAGTAACAGTTCACGACTTCATAATACAGGTTAATAAGATGCCAACCATTCATAAACTTTGTCGCGCTCAAACAATTATCTAAAGATCCATGTATAGCGGCAGTAACAAGTCTTATTTATAATGCAATTGTCACGAAGGAATGGAAAGAGGAAAAAAAAGAAGACTGTAATAAGCCAGAAAGACATTATACCACGATAGGGAACAAGACAGAGGATGGATAGCAACCTCAAGGAAAATAGAAGGAAAGAAGGGACAGTGGAAGATAGGAAAAGATTG
Organism: Petrolisthes cinctipes; assembly: GCA_033782935.1. Taxonomy (NCBI): domain Eukaryota; kingdom Metazoa; phylum Arthropoda; class Malacostraca; order Decapoda; family Porcellanidae; genus Petrolisthes; species Petrolisthes cinctipes. The sequence continues at coordinate 55,333 of JAWQEG010002366.1, read as the reverse complement.
ACTCGGGTCCAAAAGGCCGTCCAAATCCTTAATGTATTGATCTTTGCGGCCTACAATATCCACTATACGGAAAATGCCTGTGTACAAATTAAGTCTTAATACCAGTTAATATCCCATTCACAACTCTGTTACAAGACCCATTTGCAGGATGTTGCTAATCACTTTAGTCATTTAGAAAGGTCTAGTAACAGAATTCTAAATGCAAAATATAACTGACTTTTATAATGGAGAGAGAGAGAGAGAAAAATAACCCATGGGTATGCCTCATATTAAACTTTTATAGGCACCCCTTATTGCTAACATTTTCTGTGCATCCTGGCCATTGAATGAAAGAAAACGATAATTTGCAACCAATCGCGTTGCACACATTTTTCTACATAACAACGAGAACCATAAATCTTACACACACAACACTCACTCATAAACCTGATGATGCCTGAGTAGTTTCTTTCATACCGAGTCACAATTTCTTATGACCCAGTACGCGAAATGTATTTTTGTCATGAACTCTAGTCTATGGATTTTGCTATGAAAGAACACGTACACCCACTCAACGCTTGCCAAGGCCGGTAATCACAAAACATCTTAAGGACCCCTGTGATCGTGTATGAGAATTCGAGGCTTCTGATTCCTCCTGACTATGCCACGAAACATGCTCCTTCTATATAGGTGTGTGTGTGTTTCGTGGCAGTATTTGAAGGACTTCATTTACCTCCTCCAACTTTCTGACTACATCACAGGGTCCTTAAGGGAGAAATCTCTTGTTGGTAAATTGGAAGGCTACTGATTCCTCCAAACTATGCCACGAAACAGACGCCCCCAGTGTTACTAGTAGGGGATCTGTTTCATGGCATAATTTGGAGGAAACACCAGCCCATCAAATTACCAACAACAGATTCCTTCCTAAGAACCCTGTGATCGTGAATGATACTTGGTGGCTTCTGATTTCTCCTGACTATGCCACGAAACAAGCTCCTTCAATATCGGTGTGTGTTTTTTCTTGGCTATGTTTGAAGGAATCACTAACCTCCAATTTTCTTACTAAACCACGGGGGTCCATAAGAGTTTGGACTTGTTCATATGTTTGCAATATATACTGATGTTTCAGGCTCATTTTGAAGCAGTTACATTCTGTTGGCATGAGTTAAATTATGATTTCGAAGCAGTGCCGGGTCCTAGTCCTTGCCATGAATAAACGCTTACGAACAAAATTTCACTTTACTTTTGTGAATACTGACCCTGAACCCTTAGGTGAACCAAGGCTGGAGGCAGGAAGTGAGTACACGCAGAGAAGAACACCAACTATAAGCCAAGGCGATTTGAATCCGAATTAAGTATAGTTACACTTAGAATTGGCTTTGAATGACGGTACGGCTGTTCTTTTCCGTACATTTAAGTGTTCGTCACTTAGTGAGTTAGCCTATTACGGAAGTAGCAACACCCTGATGGTCCACGTCTCCATCTATTGCGACACATTTGAAGCACACATCACCTAGTAGCTTCACTCATTAACTCGGGGCCTACCATGAGTCATAGCCTACAGTTCACCGATTGTGACATAATCAATATACACATGCAAAAAACGTAAAACGAACGGATGACAGAATGCATACAGAGAAAAGATCAGTGAAATAAGAGAAGTACGGTAGTAAATCAAAAATAGTAAAAATAAAGACAATAAAATATATAAACACGTGTCTGTGTGAGAATAACAGTCAGAAACGAAATAACATATACACACACATTCACAACAACAATACACTAGAAACACTTGCCTCCATATACATTTTATCAGGCAAACAAGGAACGAAACACTTGTTCTACCGAGTTGGGTACAAAGATAACAGGTGGAGTGAGGAAGGGAGGAGGGTGTGGCAACAGTGGGAGGGGTGGGACGAGGGTGTGGCAACAGTGGGATAGGAGGGACGAGGGAAGTATAAGCACAATTGTTCAGCTTGATAAATACATAACTGTTTCCTCTATCCCAAACATATTTTTCAGGCACGATTTTTCCTTGTACAACGCACTATCTTTTTTCCTATGCCCATGATGTACAGAAAATAAACATAAAAGAAAGGGTCGTGACAGAAGGAGAAGTGAGGACGATTGAGTGGAGCATTGAAAAAGGAGTATTGAATAAAGGATGTAACCAGCCAGTAAAATGGAAAGGCATACTGCAATGTAAATGCAAGAGGAATAAAAGTGAGCATAATAATGGGACAAGTGCAGAAGAACATGGGAACAGCTAATATTGGATAATGAGGGAAGAACTTCAAACGTATAGGGTAAATGATAAGGACAAAATTCTGACCTGGGTTTTCACAAGTTTAGTCTTTCCATAAGCTTTCATGTAGACCGTTGCAGTTGTCATAACATCCGAATATATACATAAAATAGTTAGGTCTAAATAGCAGGTAATAAAGAAATACGCAACAACGTTCTCAAGAGAACTTATATCTTATGAAACAATTTACTGACACACAATCGCTCACGATTAAGCACGCGCGCGCGCGCGCACACACACACACACACACGCAAAAGAAACACCTGCTTTACTCCCTTCCTATCTCCACGCTGGCGGAGGGAACCACCTGTGTTGCCCCGAGGCTGTAGTGTTGACGTTGCAACGCAGATGCATAATAATAATTCCTTCCCCATTTTTTAAGTTCCTTTTTATGTATATTTATGTAAATAAAATGTTTACAAGAGAAAGTTACAATGATACTTATGTGACTCACAAGACTCAAGAGTCAGACAATGTTGAGGACTCAAACCTTAATTATTTGATTTAATCTTCTCAAAATGAAAATATCATTAATGCAATGTAAATTATATCAATTAACTATAGGCAATTAATTATAGTATTTTCGTCTATACAGTATGTCTATTACTTAAACTGCCATGTTAACATCACGACAATATCAGTCACCTCAAACCCAAGCATACTAGCTTACCTTTTCACTCTTTTACTGCATTACGTCATACAGTTTATAATACAGTTGTGTGGTGTTGGTGTCGCTATTGCTTCACTGTCGCACCTGCAGCCTCCCGCACCAGGTGGATCTCTCACGCTGCTCTCCATCGTTCTCATTCCCTCCTAAACATATATAGAAAGGTGAGTTAAAATAAGCAAGGAAAAGGCAACTCGGCGTATCTAATACCTGAGTCTGTTTTGATAGGAAGTGATTAATTTATAGACACCTATACTGTATTCCCTGAGTGGTAATCATTTTGACTTCTCACTGACAGCCTAAGTCAAAAAGCTCTGAATATTATAATTTTTGCAAAAATCTGTTCGAGTAGAGATCAATCTGAAACTTAATTGGTTTTGGGGACATATTTTTGTGCTGTTCAATATAGCGTGCTCTCCTAAACCCTATGGATATGAAAACAAAAATGCCTGACATGAAAATATTACTATCGGATTTGCAGTATTCCATCACATTAACCAATATCCATCATCGACTTGGGTATGAAAAAGCTAAAACATTGTGTGTGATGAATAACAATCAGAAATATTTTAGTAATTCATGTCTAAATGTTATTATATATACTGGATCACATTTAGCTTATGGCTCATCTAGGTAGGTCTACTAGTATTTCCACTCATCTATCACAAGGATTGAAGTGGACTATCAATATGGATCCAGTGAATACACTTATAGATTGGAAAGTGAAGAAGTGGACTGGTGACTCATAATAATGTAACATAATAATTTAACAAACCCATCTTTCTGTGCCATCAGCCGAAGAGTTTATAAAAGTTAATTAAGCTCGAAATTACTCTCTCTCTCTCTCTCTCTCTCTCTCTCTCTCTCTCTCTCTCTCTCGTAAGGTCCCCTAGGGTACTTCTTTTCCTTGTAACTCCTTGTAACTCTCTCTCTCTCTCTCTCTCTCTCTCTCTCTCTCTCTCTCTCTCTCTCTCTCTCTCTCTCTCTCTCTCTCTCTCTCTCTCTCTCTCTCTCTCTCTCTCTCTCTCTCTCTCTCTCTCTCTCTCTCTCTTTCTCTCTCTCTCTCTCTCTCTCTCTCTCTCAGACAAAGTATTTCCCTCACACAATTTTTCAGGTGACATCTACTATTATTCGACAAGCCGTCCACAATTCCCTTGCAGCCAGTCATCATCAACAGGAGGTTCCACTACCATGAGGGTCGTGTTGGTCGGACTTCTTGCCCTAACCTATCTCGCCTCCTCCACCTGGGCTAATGAAGCAGAGGTAAAGTGTGCTTACAAAAACTGGTTCTATTACTTACTGATTGGAAAGAAGCACAAATGACATACTCAGTTACTAGGGCAATATAAATTCAGAAAAAATAAACACGAAGATATAAAATTAAAGAGAAAATTACAGATTACAGTGCTGATTGTACTTATGTAAAATTAAGGAACAATTCATCGGTCCATATACCCAGTGGCCAAGGCAGATTCTAGTATTTCTGTTAATAGACACAACACAGGGAAATTCGATAGTGAATAGTAGAGTAAGGTCTGTGTCATTTGCAGTGAAACAATTATTTAATGCAGCGATAACCATTACGACGTTTTTGTTCTCAATTATAACAACTAAATATCAAGCGTGCGTTGATTTCCCAGTGTGGCTGAGACAAAAATAATATATTGGGAAGATGCAAGGGGGAGGGTCGCGGAATCTTCTGACATGCAAGCTGAATCTTTTGTTTATTTTACTTTTTTCTACTTTAATTCTGTACTAACTGGTGGTTATTTTGGTTCCTTTTGTACAATGGCATGTTGTTGCTGATATTGATTTTCCTTGGAGCAACACCAATATAGTGAGCTCACATTATTTCAGTACTATGAGGTCGATTTGGTGTCATGTATTCAACTCGAACGAATTCTCTTATGACAGAAATAAACCTCTTATTAAAAGTGGCAATTTGTAATAGAAAAGAAGCTCGTATTTCGGAGTTCAAGAGACTTTTTTATCAACTTTGTTTTCTTTCAGGAGAAGGATGGTAAGGGCTGCCAGTCAGTGGGTGGAAGCTGTCTATCTGACCCTGCAACAGACACGATGAGCCAAACAGAACTCCAGGACTGTCCAGCCGGTACCCTGTGCTTTATAGGTGAGTACTACTGAGGTGGAGGCAGACTTAGTTAGAGTTCATTAGGTTGGGTTGGTTTCAGTTAGATCTTAACAACTGGTACTGTATGCTGTGTATGGGAGTGAGTGTTACTTGGTCGGGGAGTTGTAGCTGAGGTAAAGTTGGAATTACGTTGTATAAAACTACAGTACCGTTTTTGTACAATATCCTTAATAAATCTCAATAGCACTTAAACTCTCTATCTACCGAGTTGGAGACTACAAGTTAGCCTAGTCATCTCCCATCTTCTCTACACCGCTTGCTGTAAATAGGGAAGGGAACTCAACCCATTACCAAGGATTCGAAGAATACTACAATTATCATCCTATGTAATGCTCTTCACACCCGTTCCACTTTTGTGGATTTTTGTTGTAATTTCCATTAGAGCCAGTAAAAGCATACTAACCTTTGCATACTTGAAAGATATAAGTACATTCACTAACAAAAGAAGGAAGTTGCAGGAGAAAGAGTAAAGGGTTTGTGACTGGTAACAAGAAACATACTAACATTTGGAATAGTATGCAAAAATACACGTTCACCTGTTATTACCTTTGCATACAATAGTGCTATCATTTTTGCATGCAGGTGTTCATGCAAACATAAACATATGGCACATGCGGCATATATTTGAATACATCCATGTAGGTTATGCGTAAAAATAAATATACAAAATAAAGTATGAAATCATACACTATCTCTCTGGTTGTTAGTCTGTCTCTCTCGTTCTCTATCTCTCATGTGAATATACAGTAAATATTTATTACTTTTAGATCTTAGCGAAAGAGTCAGGCGATCGGAACTGAGAGAACAAATCGACAGAGGAGAAATGGTAAAGAAGATAATAAAAAAAAAAGGGGTCAGGAAAGTAGGGGAGAGGAGAAGGGAAGAAACTGATGAAGGAAAAGAGAATAAGAAACACAAAAACAAGAAGGACAAGAAAAGAAAACAGATAAAGAGCACATCAAGGAAAAGTAAGTCTGAAGTAGAAAAAGAAGTGAGAAGAAGGAGAAAGGAGAAGACATCCCGAAGAAAGGGAATGCTCGTAGAAGATAAAGACGAATTGATTGAAGGGAAAGTGAGAGAAATTGGACCGGCTACTCGCATGAGGAAGAAAGGTATTTGCTCCTAGAATTATTATGTGTACTACTCAATTAATTAAGGGGGAAGTTTTGTGTTGGTAATTCTGGAGCAACTGAATCCTCCAAACTATTCCAAGCAACAGAACACCATTATTTTTTCCCTTCTGGTCCCGTTTCCTGGCATACTTTGGAGGAATCGAGGAGCTCCAACGTAACAAAAGCGAATTACCACCTTAACTGTATATCATTGGCCGATGAGGATTGTTATTATGATGCTGTTGTTATTAGTACCAAAAGAGTTCATATAATTACTATCCCCTCATGATTACTGATTATGGATTCAAAATCAAAGTATGTGTTTGAAACAATAAATTTTAATGTTGGCAACCTCTTCACTTTAGTAACTATGTCACTGCCATTTTTCTAATCTAATGTATCACATCAGCATCTTATTTACTTATTGACACTTACATTATTATTTTCATCATTATGTTAACGATGCTTTAAATCTACCTCTCTCTTTCTGTCTTTTTCTCGCTCTTTATTCCATATTTTCCTTACATAAATTCACATAACCTATCCCCGAAATTTCCCGCTCAACAAATAATCTACTCTCAGATAATAATTATATTGTTTAATATCCTCCACATTTTGTTTCTTCCATCGTCATAATTATCATGTCTGTTATGTATCCAATCTTAGCCTCCCTTTTTATCTGTTCTTTCCCTCCTCCCGTCGCCCCTTTTCAACTCTCAGCCACTACATCTCCTCGAATGTTATTGTTCTCCTATTACCTAGATCTAAACCTCATCACTCCCCTTACTCATTTATAACTGTGTATATTATCATCTCGGCCCATAAAAATCCCATGATCATTATTTTAATCATTTCTCATTTACCTATTTCTCTTCTCACCTCCATGTTAGTCTTTTACCCTAGTTTTTCATATCGTCTCACTATCCCCAGGCTGCAAACCGAAAAAGAGCTGCAGGGGGAAGGGAAGATGCAAGAAAAGGTGCAAGGGGAACGAAACAGTGATTGCAAACGGGTGCAAAGGGAAGAAGTATTGCCAGTGTTGTGTGCGTGGTTAGTATTCAGTTTGTGTTCATTTTGTGTTGCACTTTCATTAGAGTTCAATTGATAATACTTTCTCCATGTTATTGTGTGTCTCCTTTTCACATATTGTTTCTCTCTCTCTCTCTCTCTCTCTCTCTCTCTCTCTCTCTCTCTCTCTCTCTCTCTCTCTCTCTCTCTCTCTCTCTCTCTCTCTCTCTCTCTCTCTCTCTCTCTCCTTGTAACTTGTAACTCTCCTCTCCTCTCCCTCTCCCTCTCTCTCTCTCTCTCTCTCTCTGTCTCTCCTCTCTACTCTCTCTCTCTCTCTCTCTCTCTCTCCTTGTAACTTGTAACTCTCCCCTCTCTCTCTCTCTCTCTCTCTCTCTCTCTCTCTCTCTCTCTCTCTCTCTCTCTCTCTCTCTCTCTCTCTCTCCAGAACAAGAATGGCCTATCAATTACTATGCTATGAAACTATCTTTGTTCATCATCTGCTCTGAGGTTTGTAAGCTTTGAAACTAATGTTGATATAGAGTACATCTTCTTCTGAGTGAGTGTGACGCATGAGTAAATTATTAATGTGATTGGGTCCTATTCTGTAAGCCTCTTTCTGCTGCCAAAGTTTTTTTCTCCATAGCTTATAGCAATTGTTAATTAAATATATTATGTCTACAGATAGGTCAAAGTTGTGAGTAATTGGCTAAGCGTTACTGCATTATTTTTCGGTTCTAATATTGGGTAACCATAAAAAATCTCTATCTCTCTATATATCCGTGACTGATATTAATAAAACTTGTTGATTTTTTGGCATGGGTTGTTTATATTCGGTGCGTAATGTTCACACTGAATGAATAAGTCATAGGTAGTAAGTTGTTACTCTGATAAGGTGGTGCAACTTCGCCTCACACCTGTTACCCACCTATCGTTGCTTATCTCAGTTTCGACTCAGATTCAGTGAACTTATGGATTCGAAAAAAATCCATTTAATTACATATTGAAATACACAGAGCTTGCTAAATAGGACCCTTATAGTCATCTTGCTTACAGTAATTATATACCGTCGCGCACCACAATCCCTAGCCCACAAGAGTCGAAGTCAGAGATTTGCAGCAGGCGGTTTCTAGACGACAACCAACCCAAAGCCTCCATTGTTGCGAAATGTGTGTTTGTGTAGGTGTGGTCTGGTGATGGTTTGGGTTGGCTGTCGTCCAGAAACCGCCTGCATCAGATCTCGGGCTTTGACTCAGGTGGGATAGGGATTGTGGATTGCAAGTAACTAGTACAGGCAAAGATGATCGACAACGCTGCTTGTACCAGTTATAAGTGCTGGCAACTGTACATGGTCTGCCTTTGCTTTGATTCGTCTTTTCTAAGAATTTGAAAAGTTGCCGAATAACATTACTGCCTCGGCCTACCATGTCACAATGAACGAAACAAATATTGATCTACTTAGCCTTACTGTATGTGTGTGTGGTCATAACAAACAACTGTCAAATCCAAATTTCCTCTCGCAAAGATTCAGTGAAATGATAATCAGAATGAGGAATTTGATATTGTTCTCTTTGAAGAATAATGTAAATGTAACACGTACCGTGAACGTCGTAAGTACAGTAAGTAGGAGTCCTGGAGATGGTGGTCAGGTGGTGGATGGTTGTTACTGGGATTTTTGTATTGTTCAGCTCATCCTATCAGACAGATTTGTTTTGAGGATGAACGAAGACCGCCCTAGGCCTGGAAAATCCTGTAAGACGAGAAAGATGATGATTAAGAGGTGGGACATCAATACTCTCAGGGAGATATTTCTGTAGCAAATGACTCGCACTACTCTGTACTTCTTGTCGAGTTTCTAAGTGAAAAATGGTTGTCGACATAGTAAGTGTCTGAATTCATGCTTAAGGTCCATCCACACATATCCGAGCCGTGTTAGTGCCGTGTCCGCTCAGTGCGTCAGAGTCAGTGAAAAAAAAAAATATCGTTACTTTGAAACTGGCTGAGGTATTGACACACGTCCTGGGCAGTACCGTGTTTTGACTCTCCGTGTCAGCCCCGCATCAGTGCCGACAAATTTTATATAGTCGCCACCGATATTTTTTAGGTTTTCACGAACGTCGGAAGGCGGGACGAGTGTACTGAGCTGTAAACAAACATGAATGACGAGCTCATTAATTAAACTGGTTAGAAATCAATTTGTTCTTTATGATTTATCCCAACCAAAATATATGGACAGCAGTTTCAAACAAGCTGTTTGGAATAGTATAGGACAAAAATGGTATGGGATTTTTACGGAGGCGCCACGGAAATGTGTGAATGGACGTCACTGAAGTGTCACTGATTTCACTGACACTGAGCGGACGTGGCACTGACACGTCACTGATATGTGTGAATGGACCTTATTATGTAGCCTACGCAATATGCCTTCAAGTGACTCTAAATGTTCTGTTTTTTACCGAATCAAGAAATGCTGTCTTTCTCAGGCTGCAAGACGAAAAAAAGATGCGAAGGAACCTGCCGAAAGAAGTGCGAGGTGTGGGAGACAGAGAAGTCAGTGAGGAAAGGGTGCAAAGGAGATGGATGCGTCTGCTGCGTCAAGAAAGAAGTGGGTGAGTTCAAAACAAAGGGATGAGGATGCAGTGCAGCAGTAGAGATGCATAAATGATGCGAAATATTAAACCATTGAATGATAAAAAGATATAATTAAAGTGAATTTCAACCGAGTTAGACCATACAAGAGAAGAAATTAAAAACAGTAAAAAAAGTTAGACTGAAGCAGTTTCCCGATGCCATAAAATGAAATCTAATCAAATACAAATTAACACGCTAAGGTTAACAACATAGAGGGCATCGAGTTGGTACCGTACTCCATTGCACACAAATACGGTTGGGGGCAGAGCGACCTAAATAATGTTACATTCTAAAGACATGTCCGCTGCCACCAGGGGTCAGTGTCCACACTCGCTTGGCTTGTGATGCAATTTGCATATACATTGTATCATCCATACATAACTAGAGTTCCCACGAGAATCATGTTTGCTTCATGAAAAGTAAGAAAAAGCTCCACAAAAAAACCATGTAATTACAGTGAGTGACAGTGACCTCTTGTGGCAAAGGACACTATCAGAATCTCACTGTATGACTTGGTTAGGTGGGTTGTTTTGCACACGTAGTCACACACCCGTCATGAGAGGGTGGTAAGTGTCTCACCATTCAGGGTCATAGTTCGGGGATTCATCAGGCCATGGCAGGATTCAATACTTTATAGTAGTTCTATGGCCTAACTCAGTAGGGAATTAATTACAAGTTGGAGGGTAATTTTGTATGAAAATATGTCGGTAAGGTTATTCATTTATTCATACTTATTACTCGCATTTCCCCACCTACAATGAATTCTTTAACTCAAATCCAAGCAATAAAATAGTTACAGTAACCGTGGATAATGTCAATATTTACTATGACAAGGAGCGGTGTTTGTGGTGGATGAGTGTAGGGGAGACAAATTGAGATATTTTTAACACTACTACTGACGTGCCCGTATGGCAACATCTCTTACCGTACCACATGTGGGTGATCTTGCTGGAGTTCCCTGGCTGTGATACGTGGATTATTGATAACATTACGTGGTATGAGTTTGTCTGTAGCAGGTGTGGTCTTCTTGACGATGGCGAAAATGGCTGCCTTACTACTTGCCATGAGTCCAGATAATATATCCTTCCATCCAATACTTGCTACACTTAATTACGGCGAACATACGAGCCTTTTCTTTACTAGTAATTTTTTTTCTCATTTTATTGAGTGTCACAGTAAGATTTGGGAGGTAATATAAGATAATACGTGACATTGGACAGGAGGGACTGGAGCATCCTTCTCTCCCCAGTCCCCACCAACTCGGGTTGGTTACACTGATCCTATCCAGTGTTGCCAGGTCTGCTTGACGAAATTTCCCTTACTTCACCTTCAGAATTTCCCCTATTATTATTTCTCAATTTACTCTTGAACATTGACTGTCCTTTTTGTATTTCGTTTGGTAGAAATTTCTCTGTTTACGCTTGAACAATCTTTACATAATTTCTCTGTGTAAACTTCAAAATTCTCTAAAACAGAGAAATATCCCTGCACCTGGCAACACTGATTCAATCTATGATCCTACCTGGACTGGACCTACAGTTGCAGCCCGGGAAGTTGTCACACACCACCTCAGAGTGTTGCCATAATTTGGTAAACGTTCACAATTTTCCATATTGACAGATCCCTACCAAGGAGCCAAGAAGGTCCCGCGTCTCGAAACTAGCTTAATATGACTGATTCCACACAATGATGCAATGCTTAAGGCTCGGGTCCAAAGGGGAGCCCAAACCCTTTCTTTAAGTATCGACACATCTTAGCATGAAATACCTCCCTCTAGGTTTTATGCGCTAACCCTGTCCTGTATAATATTACATTGTATGTGTGTACCAGTTCCAGTGATACCAAAACCAAAACCAGAACCACAACCACAACCACAACCTGAGTGCAAGAATGCTGACCACTGTACGCAACACAAGGGCACCTGCAAGCCACGGTGCGAACAGACGGAGAGCGTGGTTGTGGGAGCATGTGAGGGACGGAGTTGCTTCTGCTGCGTTGAAGAGAAAGAGATAGGGTGCCCTCGGAGCCAGTTTTGTCCTGGGGAGTGCACAACATCCTGTAAGAACGTAGTGGCCAACGTTACCTGCCCCGGCCTAAACTGTTTGTGCTGCTTGAGTAAGTATTGTATTACATTGTCTGCTTGAAGAAGTACCGTATTATATACAGTCTGTCTAAGTTCATTCATTGTTCATTGATTGATATTAGACGCCGCAACAGCGAGGTCATATAGCGCCAGAAGGTTATAAAAAGGTGAGACAGCAAGGAGGAAGGAAATAGAAAGAAAAGAAGGACAGTTAAAGAACTGGAAGAGAGTGGCTGAGGCCGAAGGGGGGCCACAACCCTTAAAGTATTGCCCACATCACTAGTGACAATACCTCCCTACGTCTGAGTAAGTACTATAATAGCTAGGTACAATATATCTACAGTACATTCGTGAAACATAATTTCTGACCAGGGAGTATTAGACCAAGACGTAGCCTGACGCAGGCCATACTCCTAATGCATATTGTATATTAAGGTATAGATCTGGATATGCATAAAATTTCCCGAATATCTTGACCATTAATGTAGTCACTACTAAATATTTTTTTAAATATGAAATTCAGGTATGGATGGAAGAGGATGAGCTCATAGACTTCCTGATCAGAAATTATGTATCACGAGTGTATTATATGAGCTGTTAAAAGAATAAGACTATTATATACAAAATGTCCCAGGGTTAGTTATCGATACAACCCAAGCGACATTTTTCAATTTTCTTCCTTTTGATCCAGGCTGAGACAAGCTGGTATACAAAACGGAAATAATCTAACGGGGCAATGGATACTTACAAGGGCTGTGATATATGGAGATGACCTGTACCCTCCACAAGTCACAGACTATTCGTCTTCATGAAATTAAATTTGCCAAAGATTGCACGTTGAAGTACTTTGCGAATCTACTTCCCTCGACTTTATCATGAATGTGTAATATCCATTTTTTCTCACCAGAGTGCAGTCTTAGTATACAGTGTAGGGAAAGGAGAGGCTCCTGCAAAGCGGACTGTGCGTGTGGTGAGGAGGAAATGCCAGGAGGGTGTACAGGTGCAGGATGCAAGTGTTGTATCCCCCACGTCGATGAGTGCAATGGAAATTGTGGAAGTGGGGAATGTATCTACACCCCTCTCTGCAAGGAGGAATCCGTAGTGGTGGGTGGGGGCTGTAGTGGTGGACCAGGCTGCGGGTGTTGTGGGCGTAAGTGGTGATTCAGGTGTTTGTTGTTTTGCAAGGTACAATAATAATAATAATAATAATAATAATAATGGTGGTGGTGATGATGATGATGCTATTGATACTGACATTGATATTTATAATGGTAGTATCATGACATTTTATTATTATTATTATTATTATTATTAGTAGTAGTATTATCAATATCAATATTGTTATCGGCGTTATTGCTATTATTATTGTGTTTATTGCTCCATTTCTCCATTAATCCGATGCCATTAATTCACGGAAGCAATTCTATCTTTCAGCTAAGTAAGACGACAAGAAAAACCTCCTACCCGAAGCCTCTGAAGGTCAGACTGCTTCCTTACCAGGAGAATGTCATTGTTTACGGTAGCACTTGGCAACGACAAAAATCATTCTTGCGATACCATTTGGAGAACATTTATCAATATATACTTTTTTATGCCTTGTGTGAATCAAGTATGTTATTATGATTTAATTAGTATAATCCTGACTAGTACTTTGTGCACAGCTTTTATTCATTTAACCTTCATTATTTTGACTGAGTGAAATTTTTTGACGCCGATTATTGCAGCCCTTGAATCCTAATACCGCATTTCATAATTATCTATAGAGTATTATGAACAAACCATATGTGAATTATTAATTGCTCTATTTTCCAGGTATTCATGTGTTATTGTGCGGGTGAGAATATAATATCTTGAATCAATTCTTTATTATGTTATTATGAGGCACCGTTGGTATCCTAAAGTCACACAACGAATGTCATGTTACCCTAATGAATCCTGAAGAGAAACGAGTACGAATAGAACATGCAGAAAACTTCACTAACTAAACTTAAACACATAATCAGAATCTTACAGAAACCAAACTATGTACTGAGGTTGCCCTACCATTATGATGTGCGAGGACTGATAGGGGTTAAGATTATTATTATGAAAAACCGAATACTAGTAATCTAAAGTGTCACCCCAAGTAAGTACAGTCGGCGGCAGAAGTCGTGTCGCCTCACCTGCTTCACCGAGACGCACAGTGTTCATGGACTCGAGAAATACGCATGTTTTCTACACCTAATAATCTCGAGTCTATGAACATTGCGTGCCTCGGTGAAGCAAGTGAGGCGACAGGACCTTTGCCACCGACTGTACATTGCCTAACAATACCGCAAAAGCATTGTCTTGGTTGACGCTCACTTCAAAGGTTGATTACAGTTTTAACTATTTCTCTATTGCAACAGAAGACAATGTAATCATAATATGGAATGTTAACTGTAGATTGATAGCATGTAAAAAAATACAGCCAGTACTGCCTCTGTAGTTAAACACTAGTACTACCGTAAAACTTATGCTGCTCTGTTATGCCTAAAATAAACAAGAAATAATTAATATATGTTGCATTAATAAATTTCAGCACTCCATTCAATACCAGTTTGGGAAACTGAATTGGAATGCACAATATGAATCCCTAATTCATTCGAATGCCGTCATTGACAATTAATATATGGTTGAAGTCTACCTTCTGTAGTTTGAGATTAACTTTACAGGAAATAGGAGATTTTTCAGCGTTGTTTGATATATAATTCAGTACTGTATAATTATTTGTTGACTGTATTTTATTCACATAAATATATTTTCTCTTGATCTATAATCAAATTCGTTGACATATTTGTAAGAGTAACTTTAACAACTAGCAATAGGCAATTTGTAGCAATTTAGAGCTCAATTTTTCCTTAACATAAAATACATATCCAGAACTATTTCACCAGGATTTACTTGAAGCACTGTCAAATTAGCAAGTACCAATATGACTGAATAAAAATTTCAATACTGCAATCACTTTGTCTTATTCTCAGTGTCTTTCCTTTATAATTTTTTTTTAGGAACGACCTAGTCACATAGCATGCAATTATACACTATACAATACCGAGGACAAACTCACACTATTAATAGAAGCTCGTACAGTAAGTCTCCCGCCCCCCCCCCCTCTCTCTCTCTCTCTCTCTCTCTCTCTCTCTCTCTCTCTCTCTCTCTCTCTCTCTCTCTCATCGGAAATTACTGGTGTTTGTGATGTAGGGATAACTGTAGGAAGCAGCCTTTTTGGAAACATTTGCTCGCCATTGTCTACGGTTTACTAATGTTAAACAATACACTATATAATATTATAGTAATACTACTAGTTTGAAAAGAGTACAGGTGCTTTGTTTTATCTCACATATTACAAACACGAGTTATATGTATCAACGATAAAGTACTTCGTTTGTTATAACAGTAAATTGAAAGCAAGACTAAGGCTTGTCTCAAAAAAAAAAAAAAAACACACACTACACCACTAATTACTCGTACAGATGCGGACATATAAAACAGACACACACCTGAAACGGGGCCCCTCATTGAGCATAGGGTAGCATGAAACGTTGTGAGTAGAGACATGTCCTATACTATGCTTGATAAGGGGCACGTTTGGGGTGTGTGTCTGTTTCATGTGTCCGCAACTGTACATATTTTAATAATAGTCTGAAGGACGCAGTTGCTTCCAAATTGTTAAAAAAAATCTCATTTCCCCGTCAGATACATTTTCCCAATACACTTTGTAAGAATCATTAACTCTTGTCTCCTTTGTTTTTAGGAGCTCTGTTTGTGTGATTTACGGAAGCGTGCATGGCTGCTCACAAATAAGCAGATAATATTGTTTACAGTGACATACATACTTAAAGATCCAATCCAATCCATGAACAAGGCTACATAGATAAATCAATAGGATAAGTAAGCAAATGGGCAACAACAGACAGCAAAAACCTAATACAGCAATAAAATCGAAGGACATGTTATTTTTTTTTTTTTTTTTCTGGTGGTTATTAAAGCATTGTTTGTTTCCATTATGATTATTTCTTTCCCTTACCGCCCTTGTTATGAAATGAAGTTGTGACTTGTGGTATTTCTATTATTGGTTCTTTTGTTGTTTTTGTTGTTTTTGGTTCTCCTGTCGTTGTTGTTTCTGCTGTTTTTGGTTCTCCTGTTGTTGTTGTTGTTGCTTCTGCTGGTTTTGGTTCTCCTGTTGTTGTTGTTTCTGCTGCTGATGGCACTTCTGTTGTTGTTGTTGTTGTTGTTTCGTCAGTTGTTGATGGCACTTCTGTTGTTGTTGTTTTTGTTGTTTCATCAGTTGCTGATGGCACTTCTGTTGTTGTTGTTGTTGTTGTTGTTGTTGTTTCGTCAGTTGTTGATGGCACTTCTGTTATTGTTGTTGTTGTTGTTTCGTCAGTTGCTGATGGCACTTCTGTTGTTGTTGTTGTTGTTGTTGTTTCGTCAGTTGCTGATGGCACTTCTGTTGTTGTTGTTGTTGTTGTTTCGTCAGTTGCTGATGGGAATTCTGTTGTTGTTGTTGTTGTTGTTTCGTCAGTTGCTGAGGGCACTTCTGTTGTTGTTGTTTCGTCAGTTGTTGATGGAACTTCTGTTGTTGTTGTTGTTGTTGTTTCGTCAGTTGTTGATGGCACTTTTGTTGTTGTTGTTGTTGTTTCGTCAGTTGTTGATGGCACTTCTGTTATTGTTGTTGTTGTTGTTTCGTCAGTTGTTGATGGCACTTCTGTTATTGTTGTTGTTGTCGTTTCGTCAGTTGTTGATGGGAATTCTGTTGTTGTTGTTGTTGTTGTTTCGTCATTTATTGATGTCACTTCTGTTGGTGTGTCTGTTGTTGATGGCTCTTCTGTTGTTTCTGTTGTCACTGTTTCAGTCATTGTTGATGTCATTACCTCTCCTGTTGGTGCTGTTGTTGTCATTCCCTCTCCTGTTGGTGTTGTTGTTGTCATTACCTCTCCTGTTGGTGCTGTTGTTGTCATTCCCTCTCTTGTTGGTGCTGTTGTTGTCATTACCTCTCCTGTTGGTGCTGTTGTTGTCATTCCCTCTCCTGTTGATGCTGTTGTTGTCATGCCCACTCCTGTTAGTGCTGTTGTTATTATTCTCTCTCCTGTTGGTGCTGTTGTTGTCATTACCTCTCCTGTTGGTGCTGTTGTTGTCATTACCTCCCCTGTTGGTGCTGTTGTTGTCATTACCTCTCCTGTTGATATTGTTGTCATCCCCACTCCTGTTGATGTTGAACCGGCTTCTCCTGTTATTCCCACTCCTGTTGATGTTGAAACGGCTTCTCCTGTTGTCCATCCCTTAGTGTGTGAACCTTGTGTTATTGTTGTTGTAGTTGACGCTGTAAATGTTTCTGGTGTAGTTTGTGTGGAGTTTGGAAAGGATTCTATAACACTACTACTACTACTATTACTACTACTACTACTACTATTACTACTACTACTACTACTATTACTACTAATTGGATTATCAGCAGTAGTCGGGGCCATGGCAGAGATAGTTGTAGTTGTTGTTGTTGTTGTTGTTGGTACATTTGTTTTCCGTTGTCCTGCTTTGGTGGTGGTGGTGGTGGTCAGTGAAACATCCGTGTCTAATGTTCCTGGAGAGAATATATGTTGAAAGTTAAATCACTGTTTAATTATAGCTATTGATAATGAGGCTAAGTTACCATTCGAAAATTATATTCAAACCTCACTTTAAATAATCAGATTAAGGAGAAAGGGAGGGAAGTGATTATTATTAACACATGTTCTGTAAGGACCCCCGTGATGCAGTCAGAAAATTGGAGGTTAGTAAGTCCTTCAAACACTGCAACTAAATACTAACTACATTGAAGGAGCTTGTTTCGTGGCATAGTCAGGAGGAATCAGAAGCCACCTGGTCTCCTACACGATCACAGGGTCCCTTAAGGATTGCTTTATGTCTCTGCAGATTGAATTCTTGAGAAACTTGCTCATTTGACTTACCTGAACGCATGAAGACAGCACCTGAGAGAGAGTCGAGGAGTTGGTCGGAGCTGAGGGTTTGATTGGTGAAGTAACATGTGTTGACCAGATTGTCATTTTGCACCTCCTTCACCTGCACCGACACTCCCATACACGTGGCATTCACCAGGCACAGGCTCTTGCACTTACCTGAAAAAGTAATTTATTGGTTGTCAGACTTATGCCCATGACATACAGGTTGTTCTCTCTCTTTTTCTGCCATGATATTACCATTTCAAATAAGACAAGGGATATAACCCTTACAAACAATGATCGACAATTTCTTTCTCGTAGTTTTAGGTGGCCCATTTTAATTTCGTCTGTATTTTTCCATCGATATCAGTAATATTGTAGAAAAGTTCACTAAAACTCATGGAAGCATATCTTTAATACTGAAGGATACTGTATAAGACCAATAGATAATAAACGACGAAATGCTTCTGTAAGCATTTGCCCGACAGACCTACAGTAGGTGTGTTAAGATTATTTCTTCTGTACTATAAGCGATTCAGTCTTTAAATAATTTTCATTTTAACCAAGCATCGCGATTTTGTCTCTCACATTATTATTACAGGCACGAGAAAACATAAAGAAAACCAGGATTAAATATAAAGATCATCGTCCATCTACCGGAGGGAACAAATAGATGGGGGAAACAAGATTTGATTTCTAACATCATTACAGAAATTTTTCCTTTCGATCATAGATATAATTATGTGGCTTTAATTAAATAGAATCTGGAAAACAAAATATGGATGGCTTTTGTGTTTACTCTTCTGATTGACATCCTTTTGTATAGGATTGATTATAATAGTTTATATAACCTACTCACGCTATAATTGTTAAATAACACTAATAATTCATTTACAGGATATAAAATACATTTTTATCAACATCACTTTTCACGGTGTAATATAATTTGTATTGAAGCATTTCCAACTACATAGGCCTATGTGAATAGAAAGGAATGTTTATACCTTCGACCTATTTCCATGATTTATCTAGGCTACCTGGTCAGCAGTGAGTGGCCAGTCTAAGTAAACCACAACCCGATACAAAGGTACAATATGTCAATAATCCTCGTTGATGGAAGAGGGAGGGTTTAGAGAGTAATCTTGTTTGCTCCATTTGAGATCGTAAATCTCCTGCTTAGGCCACGTGCTAGATATAAAGCTTCTATTTAGAAAAAGCTGCAGGACATATACAAATGATTCAGTCATCAATAATACGAATGCCCTCTGTGATTGCCTCCAGCACTGACTCTCACAAGGTCGATAAGCAGATATTCGTTTGTAAAAAGCAGCAAACATTACAACGGTGCAAAGGGAACGATGCATAAAATATCTCTTCAACCATATATGCTCCCTCAGCTCTGGGGTGAATTGCGAGATATGTCACCAACAGTGGTTATATAAAACAGGTGATTATGAATATATGTTAGGATAAGAAACTCACGAGGCACAATACCCCTAACTACCACTAACTACATATACATCATGCCAGCCACTAACACTTACACGATCAACAACTATTAGTGCCAGAGTCAACATTTACTGCTCCGTTACTGTTTGACCTGTCCACTCATTCATCATTACCCACAACTTTGGTGTTCCCGGTACTCACTGCCACGGGTGATACACGACAGTTTCATACCATATACAGCAATCAGTTAATTAGTTACAACGAGGTAGTACAGTCACGATCAAAAGTCCTGTCTCTGGAGAATGAAAGTGAACCATTTGAGTGAATCTTATGAACCAATATTACAGACACCAACGTCTATAGTTTCACATAATTTATCGAGGCCGTTTCATTCGAAGGTGTTGACAGGACAACTGAACGTGACTCATGTATTCAGTAAAATGGAGCTGAACTGTATCAATTTCCTGTGCATTACGAAATTTATGCTTATGGTCATGTTTTAGAAATAATCAGGTTCTGTGATTCTCAATTGAGTGATGTGACAGCTTTTCAAGAGACGTGTAGACAGAATAATGGACTGACTGTATGAAATAAGGACATAGCGAAGGAGAAACCCAGGTAGATCGATGACAAAGAGACATTAGATATGGCGAGACACGGGTAGCTTTATAGAAACAATATATAGTGAGATTAATTACTGTATGGATTAATTGATGATAAGAAAGACAGAAAAGCAATAGTTACATTCCTGAGACGACGAGAAACGAAAGGACAGACCTTAAAGACATAGAGATAAATAGAAATAGAGAAAGAGAGGCATATAGACAGCCAGACGAGCAGAGGGAAAATAAAGAAAGACAGTTCCTCTCTTTCTCTGTACCTTTCTCTTTTTTCTATCTCTATCTCTATCACTATATCCGCCTGTTTTGTCCACCTTCATTCTCTGTCTCCCTTCTACATTTTCTCTCTTCAATTTCACTGTTTCTGTACACCCGTTTGTCTGTTTCTTTCTATTTCTCCGTTGTTCTATCGCTCGCTGTCTCTGTCCCTCTCACTTTTTCTGTCTGCCAGTTTGTCTGTCTCTCCTTACCCTTCCCTTTCCCTCCTTACTTTTTATTTTTTTCTCCATTCATTCTCTTCTGCACCTGTTTTTTTTCTTCATTCATTCCTATAATTTCCTTCTTCCATCTATCCCACCTCATCTTCCTCCCATCTATCCCACCTTTTCTTGTTTGTTTCTAATCAGGTGACCCATAAATGCATTCGTTTGATGATCATGATTATTCCTACTACTTCCTTGTCCAGCCAACACTTTTACTACCAAGGGACAGGTCGATTGCAGAACTTCCACCAATCACCCCTTATTGCTCTTCCTCATTAGTCGTCGTCTCATCAAAATAATTTTTCTCTTACTTCCGTATACCGATATTAATAAAACTCTTTCCTCACAAAACTTAAAAATTGTGCCTCACTTCTTCGCACTGGCCCAGCAAGTCGCGAAATTCAATTCAGGTCACTAATCCAAAACTATTACCAGGACCCGATAATCAGTGGTTATTGTGTCTCACCAACAAACTCCAGCCTGACGTGTCGTGGGAACCCTTCATCCACCTCGACGCATAATGCATCAAGTGATTTGCCAGCAGAATTATAATCCCCTTTCTTTATTCCAGATACTTAATTAATGCGTACACAAAAATATTCTGCATACTGGCTGATTATATGTTTCCTTTCTCCCGACACAGAATAAAGTTGGCAATCTTTTCGGTGCTATATATATATATATATATATATATATATATATAAGGAAAACAGAAAAACTCACATGGCGTGACGTCATTGCCAGTCAGTTGTGAGGATGAGAGGCTTTTGTTGAAGGTAGAGCCTCGGACGGTGGTGAATGCTCCCTCTACTTCCACCACTACTGCCATCATTACCATTACCAATCTTGCTGCAGTGGTCGGGATGGGTACAGCCGTCATCTTGGGTGTCTAAGCTGAGGAACTGTGTAGGTTGGGAAATGTTTTCATGTTTTTACAAACACGGACAGGAGTTAGTTTGTCCCCACTTATCGTTATAATCTGACACTAGAAGCCTTAATTCAACATGCGACGACAATACAAAAGCAACTACCCTTTTCAGGAAAATAGTAATACTTTAGAGCTACTGGGGCTAATTGTAAACAATTTCACTCGCAATCAGGCAGTAAATCATACCCCAAATCACAGTTACATATTTCTAATTGTGAAGGCAAGTTGGCAACCCTGACTATACATCAAACAATGACACGAAAATTAGACTGCACAAGTTTAACCCCGAGATAATGAGTGACCAGCAGTGCATGACATTCTGATTAACTCCAAAGGATATTCTTCAGAATATAAGTATTAACTTTCAATAGTTAAGTATATTGTAATACCTAGAAGTGGAAGACTCCTGATTTTGATCAAAGCAATGTTATAGTATCAGTCTCAAATTCTTTAGAGGATTAATTTACAAAAGTAAAGGTTTGAGAAATAGTTGAATTTCTATAGTAGAACACGCAAGCTTGTTTTACGGTCTTATCGTGTTTTTCTATGTGTCTATGTGTAAAAATGACAGCAGTTCTCTCAAGTTCCAAATTCATGCAAATTATAATGTTCCTTTATTCTTTTGGTGCAGTCATAATGAAAATTTTTCTTAAATCTCTTACTTTAGTTAAACGGCTAAGTCTCAACAGGAACAATCCAAGCTGATTAGAATGTCCCCGACTGAGTTAGCACGACGACTCACCTTGATGTGGAGAGAGAGGTGTGTTTCATGGAGAGAGAGAGAGAGATGTGTTCCGTGGAGAGAGAGGTGTGTTTCATGGAGTAGAGCAGAGAGGAATGAGACGTGAGGGTGACCATGCAGCCTTTCCGGACTTACTGCTCCCCTTCTCTCCCCCACCCATCATTCCTTCTCTATGGCCGAGGCAGGTAGCATATTTACTCTTCCTCCATGAAAAATTACTATGGGTTTTCGGCCTCAGTGATCGACTTGTGTTCGATGGGTATAGAACTAACTCATGTAGGCCTAATCAGCACCATTCCCTCACTATTGTATTGTATTGTATCCCCATCTTCTTATAACATTGTCTTTTTTGCATTGTATTCTCTTCTTTTGTTCACACATGGTCCATTAATCCTTGTCAAATTCTTCCTTCATTTAACCCTCCATTCTTCCTCTGTCATCTAACTCCTCTTCCTCATTCATCCCTTTATTTCATATTATTTTCCCTCCTCTTATCTAATATGTTATCGATTTCTACTTTTTCATAATTCTCTTACCACCACTCTTCTTGCTGGTGCTAAATTACCATACCTCGTACATGCCTCTTTCTTCTACTGAAACAAAGTTAAACAATTTCCACACCTCCAGTTTTCGTACCTGGTAATTTACTATTCATTTTTCTTACCAATTGTAATTAGAAGTTAGAATATACTGGCAGGCAATACTTATTATCAGTCCTTTGCTACTACTACTACTACTACTAATGTTACTACTACTACTATTTCTACTACTGCTACTATTACTACTACTAATTCTACTACTGTTACTAGTACTACTAATGTTACTACTACTACTACTAATTCTACTATTGCTACTACTACTACTAATTCTACTATTGCTACAACTAATAATAATTCTATTACTGCTACTACTACTACTAATTCTACTAGTACTATTACCTCTAGTACTATATTTATGTTTAACAAAGTAATACAATGAATATATATTTTATTTATATAATTACTGGAGGTTTAATTTCTCTAAGCATCATCAACATTTAGATATTTCTACAATGTACTGTACTTCATAATCATGATGTATAATTACTAATCCCTTTACGGAAAATTACATCTAATTCTGTTTACTTTGACACTATAACGACCAGGATATAAAGCTGCTCACTCATGAAGTTGGTACAGTACGCCTCGTTACTTGTGAGGTGGTAGCTACTATAGGAAGGAAAGTGAGCAAAGTTTATAGTTTGCTGGCAGGTAGTAATAATATTATTTCTGTCTGCCTGTCAACAAACTATAACTTTTGCTCACTTTTCCTCCTATCGTAGCTACCTCACAAGTAGCGAGGCGTATCAGCTTCATATGTGGGCAACTGTACATTCTGACAACGTAGCTACAGCAAAGGAGGGTTAGTTTGAAACAATGTGTAATGTTATATACATTTAATGGGTATTGTACAGGCCATTCATACAAAAAAAAAAAAATAATAATAATAACAGGTGCAATCATACAGGGTAAAGAACAGTCCAACAACTGCTACTACTTTAAACAACTACCCTAAGGTAAATAACAATAATATTCACTTATATGTAAAGGATTACAGTTTCATTAACAAATAATAAAAATAATTTGTGATGATCACTTGAGAATCCCCCTCTACAGTTCCTACATCCTTGTATCAAAGAGTATGGGGATCCTATACATTATTATGAGTGTAAATGCATTGATTAGTAAAAACATTGTTATAATATTTATTACTAATGCCTCAAAGGAAAAAAAAAAGAAAAACTATATTAGAATGTACAACCTTTTAAGCTATTACTATGGACTATTATAATTATATAAACAAGAGTTAAATCCAAATATGAATTAGTACGTTTGTGTTTGAAAATTTTAACCGTGGAGATAAGTTTTGAAGAAAGGTGCATCTATAGTGATATTTTTATCGATGAATCAATGATTTACAAACACCAGAACAAAATTATTTGGTTACATTGAGCTGCATATACTGAACAAAATATTCTATCTTACTGAATAACAGTGACACCTCACCAAGTCCTCATTTTTTTTATCTCACATGATTTTAATAATGGATTAACAATACATACTGTTGACTAAGGCAACAACAACTGTATATGGGATAATCAGGCCAAATAATATTTAATATAACAAGGCCCGACAACGAGAAAATGATTACTGTATACTTCTGTGCATCCTGATGTATGATAAACACTTATTTATCAGTTAATATAATATACTCTTCCATACTACAAATCACTACGTAGGAAAGAATTATAAAGTAAAGTATGCCCAAAAGAATGTGTGTGACAACATTGAAAACGAATACATTAGTGCAACCAGAGAAAACGAGAGAGGTAAGGACTCTGTGATCGTGTATGAAAATTGGAGGCTGCTGATTCCTCCTGACCATACCACAAAACAATCTCCTTCCATATAGGTGGTGTTTCGAGACAATAATAGAAGGACTCGCTAACCTCGTATTTTCTGACTACATGACAGAGTCCCTTAACTTTTACATGAGCAACCACACTAACCAACGCCCGGCATTGGTAAGTAGCCTACTGTAAAGGATATAACACGAACAAAGACATCTATGACACAAAAGCGATAGAATAGGCTACATGTCAGGTAAAGCTAATAACAGGTCAATAATCAGAGTTTACGAGAATGAGTGGGGAAATGGTGCATAATGCCACTGCACTAAGGAAAGGGTGCATATAATAAGTATTTCAGAGATTTGGAATAGTTGTGCCCTCTAGATGAACACAAAAGAAAAGGAAACTTTGTGGACAGCAACATTATTTAAAAAGGAATTCATATTTGATGTCTTACTGTGCTTTTGAAATGGCAATTACCATTTAAAATAGTATCATTACAAATTCCTTTCCAAATATGTGGTTATTAGTAGGTTACGGTCAGTCTCTGCACTCGTAAGTCAACCAACGATACACTAAAAACCCGCTGGTTGGTCAAGGAAACATGAGCAACAGTCATATCCAGGCACCAAGATGGAGTTCAAACAACCTGTAAACATTTGAATTGAAGTTATCGACGAGATATCTTCACTGCATCCTCAAATGAAAGTTTGTCCACCGAACTTGAAGATATAGAGAAAACAGCCAACTGTATACGTTCATTCTCAATTTTTTTTCCATTTATCTACTGTACTTTATTCCCAATTATTGCACTGCAATTATTTGCTGGTGATGAAAGAGTTCACATTCAGTAATACTCAACTAAACTGTGGAGAAAATTATTACCTATACATTCTCTCCTACAAAAATCAAAGTATAAAATATTGGGTTTTCGTCTCAACATTACGAACCCTACAAAGTTTTCTTTTTTATTAAACGTGGAAAATAACCGATAAGGAATCGTATTTTCATGAATGATTCAATGGGCATACTATGAATACTCATTTTTAAAAGAAACTAACATATATAAAATAATCAGAAATGACTCTGAGGCTTCATGCCTAAAATTAAAAAAGAAATAATAGTACAAAATGCTCTTCATATGACAATGCATTATTGTTCATTTGGCTAGATGATGTGAAAGAGATTAACATGTATGTACTAAACGGGTAAGAACTGTGACACTTTCAGAGATCTACACGTTGTTTACTGATCAATAGGTAACAAAGTCTAAGCTAAACACAACATATATACCGTTTTAAAACAGTCAAATTGTGCAGCATGAGTCGGAATTATCGTGCTACGAGTATAGCAGTAACGAGTCACAAATCAGAATAAGGATATGTGAGTAAAAATGTGAATTAATTTGCCCCCTCAATATAAAAAGAACCAAATCCTTGTTAACCCTTAAAAAACTGCATATAGTCAATGATAAAAATTGTCTAATTGATAAATATAGTTATGGATCCCTTGTTTGATGCCAAGGTTTTATCATCAACCTGCTAACCGAAAGATGGTTGGTGAATATATCCTAATAAAGGTACAATTCGACACTGGAATTCGTGGTACAGCCAAGGTGGAAGATGTTTATCCCTCTCCAGTAACCAGTAACTTCTGTCCTGTTATATGCTTATTGTCGCGTTTCCATATCAGAGTTCTTGCCGCTGGTGTATCTTATTGATCGCAAAGGATTTTCATACTGGGAGGAGCTGAGCATTTTCCACCTCAGCTGTACCACAAATTCCTGTGTCCAACTGTACATCTAACAGAACTGGTAATGAATAATTCAACAGTACAATAGGAAGAGATAACTGTATACATTATTCCTCTGAGTGTAATAATGAGGTGAAACTCCAACTGAAATTAGGGAAACTGCTCAATAACTTAACACGCCAAGCTACAAAGTATATTAAACTTTCTTGCTGCTCAGTATGTAATTATCTTGTATAATGAATCTGTTCTGTGCTAAGTTAAATAATGGAGAGAAGATGCAAACTAGAGTGCAGGTACAATATCTTAAGAACTTATAAGGTAGGGTGATAAATAATATAAAACTTTTTTATATAGTGTCGACCACAAATCAATCTCCATTACTCTGAGGCCTTTTAATCTTATATCTCATAAATTCCATCTATATTTAGGCACTTCCAGCTATTTCTACAAATATTTTGAAAAAAGTATTAGAGAAATGCCTTTTTTAACGTAAACTTTGTTATCTGTTTCTTTGCCTATGGTTCAAAGAAAAGTATAATATTTCCCATTTTCAGAGAGTAAATAGGATATGTCCGCTATGCTGAACGGCCCAGCTTGGAATAGATAGTGCTTAATTGTTCACCTCTAGCAAAGCATAGTGGAAGTTTAGTTTTCCGAATCAGTAATTTAGAATTTAGAATTATTTGTGACCGAAACAAAATCAGTCGTAATAATTTTGTGGCGTAAGAAATTATAAGTTGCTACTCCTTTCCTTTGTCGAATTAGCCCTTTGGAGGAGTTTCCGCGAGGGAGCAAAGCGTCAATTCATATGCTTGAATGAAAGAATAAATAATAAATTAACATGGAAAAAATAAATACGACAAAAACAATATTCCCAATTTACCATCTCCCAACCCTGCAGCTGTTGAACTATAAAAACTCCAGTTCCTTTCTGAGTACAGTACATTGTATTGTTCCTAGAATTGGTGTCACAATGAAAAATTATCACCGAACCTTTGCTCACCTTCGTCATTAATCCAACAATAACACTTTGAGGCTAAAGAGATAGTGTTGCTTCTCGTTGACTCATAGACTGTCTACTTTAACATCAACACTTACGAGCCTTTCAAGAATGATGAATGTGTATGGTAGACTAAACACACAGTCCACTTCATTACAAGTGCTTTTATGTTGAACAGAATACAATGTTCAGGCGCACATCAACATCCTTTCGAGCTCTGAATAAAGGGACTTCTCATGTTAGAGTGAATACGACATTCGGCTCAAAACCGACAAGTATAGGAGGTAATGGGGCCAACAATAAATTTATGTCAATATATTGCATTTGAGGTTAAAAAGTGAACAACACAGATATAATTCGTTAAGAAGGCTGTACTGAATCTTCGGAGCTTTGATGTTTCCTTGAATTAAATTTTCAGACCAACATTAGAGCCCATGAAAAGTAAGAGGTCTACTGTCAAGTCTGACAGCAACACCAGTGATTTTAACTAATGTGTGTTTTGTTTCTTGGTTTGATTTATGTCAGAAAACAAAGGTTGGGCTCCTGTGACGCCACTTTTTGTAGCCATTATATATCAGGGACTTATACTCACAGAGGTACAATCATCAGGCCATACAACCACTTTCATCAGTTTCAAGTCTGGGGTGACAGTCGTTTCGAATCTCACACCCTCTCCATTCTCGGCGCCCAGAGACCTTCAGTACTTCCTTCGCTCGCGGTAATCACGATCGCGTTCTTGGTGGCGGTCGTGGTGGTGATGCTCGCGAGTCTCACGAGTCTCACTGCTGGAGTTCTTTCCATGACGGTGGCCGTGATGGTGGTGATGATGACGCCGCTTTTCGGGCCTTGTGTACATGGCTGCTACATCGTTGACAGTCATCTCAGATCCATCACGTAAGCCTTCATGTCCCATGGACCGAGTGGACCTGAAGTCAGCATTGTCGAGGGTCTCATTGCGTCGTGAACTATGACCAGTCGCGCTAGTGTTTTTCTCCAGGTCCCCTCCATTACCGGCTCCCTCCCTCAGGTTTTCCCAGGCACGCTTGTAGTACTTGTTGAGTCCGTGACCGTCGGAAGAAGATGAAGAGTCGTAGGAGGAAGCCGTTCCATCATCACTGCGTCGGATGTATTTCTTGGAGGGGCCGTGTTGTGTCCTAAAGGTTGTAGGTAGGTAGGTAGGTAGGTGGGTGGGTTGGTTGGTTGGCGAATGAGAAGATGGTTGGTGGATTAATGGATAAGGAAGGGAGAATTTGGATGATAGGTGAGAAATAGGATTGTAGACAGGTGATTGGTTGACAAATATAATAATAGAAGGTAGCTAAGTGAGTGGGTAGGTATGCGGGTGGCTGGCTGGGTGTGAGTGGATGGGTAGGTAGCTAGGTACAACTTAGATGGTATGAATGCAAGTTCAGTTTGACTAACTTCCACGACACACATTTCTCGAAACTATGAGACAAGAACTTCTTACCCAGCTGCCTTCCTGGATTATTTGTCTCCCAGTTTCAACATTCCCCACCACTCACACTTCAATTGGTGTACGTGTGACGTGGGAAATTGGAGCCAGGGAAATAGCTGACTAGGAAATTCTTGCAAACTAATTGTGTGGCGTAGCAACTAGACCGACTGAATGCACGTACACTCATATGTACAGTTCAGTTCACAATTTCTTGGAACACTGAATGACAAGTTAATCAATACCCCAACTTCCCACTAAAGTAAAGATATGGTATGAAGAAGTAATAAAATGTCGTGATTCTAACCCTGATATACCAAAGGCTCTTACTACACATTAACGTTGTAGTAAAGATATGGTATGAAGAAGTAATAAAATGTCGTGATTCTAACCCTGATATACCAAAGGCTCTTACTACACATTAACGTTGTAAGGGATCAGTCACCCTCCACCAAGAGTGTTCCAGGAAACTGTGAACGGACCTGTACCTAAGTAGGAAGGTAGAAGGTAGGTCGTCTTTTGTTTTAAGTAGGTTTGTTAGGTTGATGGTTGAGTCTCTCTCGTTTTAACCACACTTCGTTAAATTATCTTTTATGACTTTGATAACGACTCGAACTTCACCAGTTTTGGATCTCATGACTTTCTAATGCGTCTCTCTAAAGTTCCCGGGACCTGCAAGTCAGAGTTAGTCAACGTGTTAGTAACTATGTAAAGTTGTATAGCCTCTAGCCCTCTCGCACACGATTAATTTTCCATTTTAGTTTTATATTATGCACTCATTCAAAACTCATTATACTATATTTATTATGCATACATTATAATATACTAAACGAACATCTCATAATTCATGATATTTCAACTACTGTATATATGGCAATTGTTTCACTTTGTCTATTATAGCTCTTGATCACGCAGATTTACCAGACAGTGCGATGGGAATAATGGCTTACTGGAAATGACATGTACTGGTATACAGGCGGATCAATTACGAGTCAGCGCATACAACAGTCACAATATCAAGTACAAAAAGCCATCCTTCACCAAGCATTGACCGGCAGAGTATATTATATGCAAGCAATCGATTACAAAGTTAAAAGACAGAACCACCATTGGATTGAAAAAATGATGTAAACCGTGTGCGGGAGGGATTGCTACAGATGCATTACCTTCTATTTTTCTACAACCAAGGCAACTACTGTACTGTTTATGGATTATTATTTTTTATGGATATCTACAGTAGCTACGACTACAACACCTCACACAACTAGTACAATTTACATCGTGCAAAAATGTAATTAATTCAACAACTACAGTATAGTTGCTTATAATATTTCATCAGACTAGTTTTCAGTTAAGCTATTTACAACTTAAAATATTAGCTTAAATGCATGATTAGTAATTAGCTTATGATTGTAAGAATAGTATTTATTGTGTTGTATGTAAACTGACTTTTTTCGTTTTTGAGAATGTCTCTCGTTACGAAAAAGATAAATGTAAGAAACAAAAATAAGCACATAGAATTTAATGAAAGTTTGGGGAAGATGGAGCTACATAAGACTGAAGTAAATTCAGAGCTAGATGAAGCATAGGGAAGTGGCAGCTGTACAAATGCAAAAGTTAAAGCAAAGTTAAATAGATAACTAGCAGATGAGGAGGAATTGTTTGAATATTCTGTTTCCTATGAAGTTTTAGGGAGGAGCAAGATGTAATGACAGAGTGGAATTTGAAGCGTGAAGTTATGAAGGTGTTTAAGCCAAGCTGTTTCCTCTGATACCATAATTGAGTATTTCTTTTAATTCTCGTACAGTCGAGCACAATAATTTTCTCGGTTTTCTGTTAAAACTCGCACATTGTAAAATAACAATCCAGTTATATCATTTAAACATTTATATTGAAACTGTATTCAGTTAGTAATAATTTCAAACTAGTGTTACTTCGACAAATAATCAAACCTTCCTCTAGGCGTTTTAGACCTCATGTGTTATAATATATCATTGTCCGCGACTGTACTTATAGAGAATTATTTCCAAACTAAACTACTAAGCTACTAATCGTTAACTAGCCACAAAGACGCACAATAATGTCGCTAATGAAATTACTTATGGGTAATCTGCAAAATAATGTCGCTAATGAATTTACTTATGAGTAATCTGCACAATAATGTCGTTAAAGAATTCACTTAGGCGTAATCTGCACAATGCAGATATAAGAATTGAAAATTTCTTATATGAACATTTTAAAGTTACGTGGTTGTGGCTAATTACTAGCAACGATAAACTAGAGTGCGGCTACCAGTAAATTACTTTATTTGAAACATTAACGCCAGTCAAATACCTAAGCTGATGAACTAACATGTTTCCTTTTCCTTCTCACATTACCAACATTCTAGCTTCAAGGAAAATGAATTACAAATTTTGTACAAGTGGTTGAAAGATAAATCCAACAGACTTTGGTATTCAATCAACTGGCGAAAATTTAAGTGACCTGTGATATTGTCGGAAAGTTCGGAGCAATGGGATGCTACAGATTACTCCACACCACAGCGTCTATTATCGAGGAAGGCTGTTTTGTGGCATATTTTGAAAAAATCAAGAGCATTCATTACGCAGAGAACATCACAGGCCCCTTAAAGAAATAATATAAGCCTCAAAGTCACATCTCTAATAACTAGACTATCAGTCATGAGTCCAAACCGTGGTGAAGTCGAGCCATACAAATTATTCCAATTCATGTAAACAAAATCAAACCTTTAATAAATTGAGAACGTCGAGAGACAAAGCAGGTGTCATACAACATATTTTGCTACAAATTATAATATAAAATAATTTTAACGTACAAAGCAGTGATGTCATCCACGTACATATACATGCTGCAATGTATACTGTATGTATCATAGGTGTTTAGTGTAAGAAATGTTTATGTCATTGAAATATTATATATATTCCTGACTTTATATATGACAAAATTTAATTGACGTATCCTGAAGCTTTTACTACTTTATCATTTTTATTTTTATCATGCACTATGTGTGTCAACGAAAACAAAAATATTTTAATCTACTAAGTATTTATACATCAAAGGTATATACAAGCTCTAAAAGAATGGTGCAACCATAAAGCAGATCAAGAATTCTGATATACACAGAAATAGGTGATAGATAATGCAGTGCATTTTATGAGGAAAACAATGAATAAAGAGATGAAGAGCTAAACAGAAAGTAAGTGTTGTCCAGACCTCAATTATCTTAATTAATGTGAAGGCATCAGAGTGGAAACGAGTTATGGGGAAGGAAGCATTTAACACAAGATTAATTTACTTTATACTGTCAGGGAGTCTGGGGGCCTCCGACCGCCAGAGAGATTGGGGAGAAGGTCTTTGATACCACAGCCAGTACAATGTTGATCTATTAGGAGTTGTTCCATCTCAGTGACAAAGTTAAAAACTATCAACGTTGTGCTTCGGTATGTGACTTGAATAATAATAATAATAATAAACCTGAGTTGGACAACACTTTTTGAAGAATAATGAATGTTTATTGACAAAGTTTCATATTTGCTTCCTTCTGTCAAATGGTATTTTCTTTCCTCAGCAGAATAAAATTGCCAGAAAACTTCAGTAATTTCCGGAAGTAACCGATAGAACTGTACAGAAAGAGGGTAGTTAGTATTTTTCACCGTCAGTAAGTCAACACAGATTACAAAAACACAATCAGATCAAATAAAAGAGAAGGCACTTATGATAATTATAATCCCAAGGGTCCATACGGTCCTGCGAGAGTTGTGTTTGTAGTCAATCAAAGTAAGTCGCAAGGAAGCAGTTGTCGAGTAAAATAATGTCAGTCCAACTAAGAGAAGCATTGGTGTTGGTGGCGGCAGTGACAATGGTAGTAAGTATAGTATAGTGCTTGGTAAGTTTATTAACAGTGACAGAGTGGACAAGAAGGAACTGCTCTAAAAATGCTCGCTATTCATGCAAAGAAAATTAATATAAAGTTATATATATAAATGAAATATATAAATAAATACATGTAGACTGACTAATATAAAAACTGGTTGATGTGTGAAATGATAGTTGGAGTAAGAAGTGCTGGTGGTTTATAGAGGTGAACAGGGTGGGGAAGATGCGCGCTGTAGTAGCAATAAATGCATTTTGTATTAAGAGAACAATCATGAGATACCAAAACATCATATCGTGACTAAATAATTAGGTATTGGTGAAGTAAATAAAATACATGGTTCATGAACTAATACAGGCATAAAATGTAAATTACAAGAAATTTAAAATATATCGTGCTTTAACGATTTAGCACACATATGCAATCAAATACTCTGACAACATTTAGGAAACTACTAAGTTGTATTAATAATTATAATTCAGCAGGTTCAGTTATGATACGAACATATAAACATAGTAGTACGTGAAGAAAATGAAGACAGTGAAGGGAAGTCAAAACGTGAGAGAACACAACTGAAGGCAGCATACCTCTTACATCTGTTCAGTGTGATGGGTGGGTTGACTGTGAGGCGGGGGGAGGGAACAGTGTGTGTACGGTAAGGCTTCTCATCCCATATTATCCAATGCTGCTTTGTGCTACTTCACTCGTGTGTTTTCAGACTAGTCACGACTCATTATATTTTTTACATAGCATTAACAAAGAATCCATAGCTTTAGCTTTATTTTAGTGGTATATTTATCGGTACAGTAGCTGAATAATTTGTCAATTATATTATGCAAATTGTTATTCCATTAAGAATCTTTTGATTCTTCTCGTATTTACATCCCTATTAATCACTGTATATACTGTACATAAAAAAATAGAAATATTTCATGGACCATATTTTTGGTGTACATAAATTGTATACCTATCCAAGTTAAAAATGATGATAATGATAATGAAATTATGTACAATTGACAATTTCGTGAGATTGGCAATGAGGAGATTTAGACAATAGATGTGTGACTCTCAGTCGAGATGTCATATTAGTTTTATCCACCAATGCCAGTTAATTATTTAAGAACCAAATTCGCATTTCCCCCCTTTTTAGTTTAGTATTTGTACATGAACGCATAATTTAAAATTGACATTCCTCATTGCTCTTTAATTTCAAATGTCACATATTAATATTGATTCTATCCCGATGTTGTTTTGAATTTTGTATAACATGTAATGAAAGAGTATAGTCCCAATTTGACTTTTATTTTCAATAAAACATTTGTATAACAATTTCTTCCCACTATATTACTGATTTTTTTCTCAAAACAATAGTTTCGTTCCCTGTTGTTTATATTTTTCTATCGTGTCTCCTGTGGCTAGAATAGGTATCTGCCCTTGGCCCCCGCCTCGCCACCAGTTCCCTCCTGCCCACCGTGACGTCAGGGAAGGGCAGGGCCAGCAAGGTGTACCAGCGGGACCCCCCCAGGGGCGCCGACCCCACTGACGCCCTCAACTCTTTGGCCAGCGGCGTAGGTCCACTGAGGGAGGTTTGGGACTGAGGTGATGGTGTGGGAAGGTGGAGGAGAAGTGTTGGGGCAAGTGTTGGGTTGGTGAGGGAAGTGGGTCAATATAATGGATGGGTGTGTCGAGAAATCTTATAGGGAAGAGAAGACACAGAAATTTGAAAAACGATGAAGTAATGGGTTCGTGGACAAAATTGGAAGGATGGGAAGTGAAGACGTAAAGAAAGATAAAGAAAATAGTATGAACTGGGTTATTGCAAGGGTAAGAATGAAAATAGTAACGGTTAATAAAGGAAGAATAGTGAGAATTCATTAGCTAAAAGAGCAGAGTGAGAAATAACGAAAACATGGAGTAGTGAACGATATAAAAGAAAATTAAAAAAGGGAAAGAAATGTCATACAGTAACGACTGAATACATAAAATTGAAAAATGTGATGGATGATAATTTAAATGAGAAATGCAGAGACTGATTGTTGATAGGAAAGCATGGCGAGAGGTGAAGCTGACAAAGGACAAATGTAAAGCCACGTTTATGATTCCTTGAGGCACAACTGTTGCAGAGTGTTTGGCCCACTCTACCCTTACTGGACAGCAGGTAGTTGAGATAAACTTCCTTATCAACATACACACTTCATTATGTATGTTTGTAAGGTAGCTTGACTCAACTACCCGTCGTCCAGTAAGGATAGAGCGGGTACAAGTAGCTTCCATCAGTAGTGTCTCGGGGAATCATGAACGTAATCATCAAATTTCCTTTCACCTTTCCGGTCTCTTGTTTACCCAAGATGGTTTGACATAGTATCGTGAACGAGACGTTTTTGTTTATTCAACTTGGTTATGAAGAATAGTCAGGGAATGTCCCACATTATCCAACTCTCGAAATTTTCTGTGAGACAACTGAATGTGAAGAGGCAACCAGACACCAGATGCCATATGTTTGGTAACTGTATAGGAGGGAAGTAGGGTAACGTGGGGTACGGGGGAGACAAGAGGAATGTTTCATGACAGGTTAGTTCATTCAATCGTCTCTCACAAAGTTTCGAGATGTGAGTAATGTGGGATATTCCGCGACTATACCCTTCTATTTATACACTCTAGAAGGAATATTTGTCCATTCAAAAAGGCATAATTAGCATCATCTGACAAGGAGTGGTGATAGGACTTTTGGCAATTGCTGTAGAGATGGGTACAGAGAAGGAGGTGGGTAGGTTGGTGTTGTGCAGTTATTTTCCTCCATGGTAATGCATTCACTCAGAAAGAAATATATACATGAATATAACACAAACTCTAATACGCTCTCACTACGGAAGCAGATATCTTACTGCAACCCAAACGAGCAAATAAATAAACAAACAAGCACAAACACATACACACATACATGAAAAGCACCTAGAAGAAATGTATTCATTACACACAAGCAAGCAAGCAAGCAGACAGATAAAACAAGTACATTTATTTGTTTATTATCTGCAAAAGGTTTCATCCTAATGAGACGTGGCATATCAACCGAACAGGTAAAATATAGTTACTGTATGTCCTTCTGATCTGAAAATAAATTATATCGTCTATCAAGGAACGGAATTACAAAACACAGCATGGCTAATTAGAACTGGACACAGAACTCTTTTATCTGTTTGATTGGTATGCCACTTATTAACATCCTATAATATGTCTTGGGAGAAAAATATTAATAAGCACAGGGTATTTTAACTGAACCGACACGATAACTATTTCACTCTGAAAGCTAGAGTAAGATGTCAGTGTCACTACGAATGCCTCCAATGTCCAATGTATGTACACAATGTCTAGTAATCACATGGAAAGAGTAGAAATCGAAGGTAGAGTTAGTTATGCTGTATGTTTTGTACTTGATGTCATCAGTCAGGGATTGTAATGCAAGCGTCAACCATCCAGGAAACACGAAGCAGTGAATAACAAAGTTTACGAGGAACTATCGTGGAAAATTGGTTACATCTATAAAGAACTGATAAAACACTAAGATTAATACGTTTCACCAAGATGATTAAGTGATATCAATGTTGCCAGATTTTTGGTGTGCAATATTATTATGACACGTTATGTCCACACTGAGATTCTGTACCCTGGAATAATGTTACTATTAATCAATTACGCTAGATAAAGCATGACTAAACTATTACTATTAAATTTGTTAATATGTATTCACAACTCTTTGTGTTTCTTATAAGAATGGGGAAGTTATAAACAGTACATCAATGTCTTTCAGTCATTTAGAATTCGAGTACCGTCAGTAATTGGGACCACAGGCAATATTAGTTATACAGTAGAATGTAAATAGTGGACGGAGGTATATAGATACTTTTCAAGAGACCACCTTCCCAAAACATCCATACGCCAATAATTATTTACACTTGCATTTTTAGTGAAGCTATTGATACCAGCCGATGAACTAAGACACATAGTCGGCCAGGGAAGTGATAGCTAGTCTGCAGAAGCATCGTAGAAGTTTGCCATTTTTTTTATTAAATGCCACACTTCATACGTTGCGGACTCGTCATTCACCCATCACCTTTATTACCCCGTTGTTACAATGCTATCCCAAGTGTGGGAAGTTGCTTAACTGGTCAACAGCTGACTAGGTGTCCTCGGCTCATCTACTGGCAACTGTATTAGCCTTCCGGGTACATTATCATTC
The DNA here is from genome assembly GCA_033782935.1 of Petrolisthes cinctipes. NCBI lineage: Eukaryota > Metazoa > Arthropoda > Malacostraca > Decapoda > Porcellanidae > Petrolisthes > Petrolisthes cinctipes. Next base: position 18,495 of record JAWQEG010002366.1, on the reverse strand, counting down.
TCAAAACATACTCAGAATTTCGTTATGTTTGGATGTCTTAGGGATATGGTGTTTCCATTATGGTAGGTAAGTACATAATATAATGGCAGTATGTAAAAATGTAGGGACGTAACTGGTTATGTAAGTCATTTGAATAAAAAGGTACAGGCCTCACAGTGAAAAATGGGTACAGAAGAATATGTTGTATAATGTTGTTTTATTAAGCGTGTTATTAGGGAGTGTGTACGTGATGAGTGTAAAGTGTGAGTAGATGAAAGTGTATGGTTGTGAAAATACGAAAAGTAAAAGATTTTTGGTTGTAGTGTGCACAGAGAAATGTATGTACTGTAAACCAGACAATAACTGTGATTAAACATCTATTTTATATATATATATATATATATATATATATATATTACTTAGGGGATGGACTTGTTTCAATTAGCTCACATGCTTCAATTGACATAGTTACGATTGTTATTTTCAGAACAATATATGTTATAAGCAAAATACTAACTCTCAGTGTAACGAAAATCATAGAAGCAAACATAATTTGGATGGCAACCCTCCGATTGAAAAATATACGTGAATTGTTAGGAAGAGCATAAATGGGTAAATGTGAGAAAGGTAATGTTACCCTAAGATATTCTCCAATGGCAAAACACGTTATGGTAGGTAAGGTGTTGCAAGAGGGGTGTGTGTGTGTGTGTGTGTGTGTGTGTGTGTGTGTGTGTGTGTGTGTGTGTGTAGTCGAGAAGAAAATAATCCAAAAGGAGCAAAATGTAGTCAGGTGAACATGAAGGAAGGTACAGCGGTGTTAAGAGAGCTTCGAGTATAGTACGGGAGGAGGAGTGTGTGTTGAGTGGCAAAACAAGGTGTGGTGTGTGTGGAGCATTATGGAGTATTGAGGAGAGTGTGTGTGTGTGTGAGAATGAGAGGGTGTAATGTTTGTTAACTGTGTTAAGGTGAGCATGTGGTGTGGGTATGAGTGTGGATGACATTGGGTTGACTTACCTTCTAACCAGAATAACAATCGTGGTGATGACGGCTGCCAGGAACACGAAGCCACCGAACACTCCCAGAGCAATGATACCTCCTGTAGGGGTGAATGCATAGTGGTGAAAAGGCCATGGTGATGTTACAGTCTGGAGGACAACTTATTGCCATTGTAAAAAAAATAATAATTTAGAGTTAAATATGTTTTTTATCATTCTGTTTATGATGTAATTACTTCAGCTTAAAATTATGTGCTAATTAATTGTTAGGTATATTTTGATGCTAATTTTGCAAACTGTATTTCCTGGTCTTGTGAAAAATATATAATTTGACATAAATAATACATAATCATATTAGATTAAATATGAATTTGTGTTAGCGTTTAAAACAATCTCACATATAACTAACCCAGATGTAGTTTATCGGTGACCTTGGCCCCATTTTCGTCCCTCAGGTCAAAGTTGGGTCCTTCGACAGTCGGACCGCGGTCGTTGTTAATATTGTTAATGTGGTTGTTGTCTCCGGCTTCCAATGAAGGCACTACAGTGGCCAGGGCTGGGTCTGAGCCTTCCACAGCGTTGTCTGTCAGGTAAGGTGGTCCAGGTCGTGGTCTGCCTCCCGGTCTGCCTCCAGGTCTGCGTCCTCCTGGTCTGCGCCCTCCAGCACCTCCTCCATCCTCCTGGCCAGGTCTGGTCTCAGGCAGGTCTGGTTTGACTGCCTGGTCCACTGATGAAGGAAGGGAGACTTTGAGGGAGGGTAGTGGTAAATGGACGGTACAGAAATGCACACAAATAAGTTGATAATAATAAAATTTGTCAAAAAAGACTTACAGTTTTTGACTGCTCATGAATCATCAGGAAGACAACAACGATGGGCTAAATTCCAAGACAAATGGCTTTGTAAGTCTCTCGCCACTTGGCTGGGAGTAGGTAAGTAAGTATGTCGTACGTTTACTATCACCTACATAATTCAGGTGAAAATATCAGTACTTAGAGAGCAAAAATAGACAAATTAATTATAAATTCTTACTAACAAACAAAGAAATACTACGTCTATGTCGATAACAACAGTTGAGTAAAAGAACCCCAAAACAACATGCGATACTATTACAGTACAGTATCTTACAAGTCTTATATATTCTATCCTGGTTAAACCGAGTATCACACTGGATAATATTTCTCCAACCTCCCATAAATAATGGATTGTAAAATATATCGGATATTCAAGAAAAGGAAAAAGGGTACCCCATCAATAGAAATGAGTTTGAAAACATATAGTAGGGATGTTAAATAATAAGTAATGTGTGAAAATGTTAGTGCATCATAATAAGTGTAACACAAACCACATGTCAAGTTCCCAAAAGGCGACCCCATGTTACCTTGGCAACTTGGGGGCTGTGCTTCGAAGGTGCCCTCAGTTGTACACAGGACGGACCGTGAGCCCACCAAGACGTACCCTTCGTCACAGCTGTACTGCACCCTCTCCCCGGTAAGGATAGTGGAAGAAGTGAGGTTGGAGGTGCCATGGGAGATTGGGGGAGGGGCATCACAGGTGACAGCTGTAGAGAGGGACGCGTTTGGTCGTAGAGAGGGAGAATGCATGTGCGATATTGAGGAGGAAAGTGCAGAGAAGTGCTTGGTAATAAAATGCGATGGGAAGGGAAGGGTGAAGAAAAGGGGAAGGGAAAGGAAAGGTGGAGAGAAAGAGAAGATAGGGGAAAGTAGGGGTTATAGAGGAAAAAATATCACTTGTTACCATTCATAGACATTCATTCATCCGTCTTCTTACCATTTGGATTACTTGTTAGTGTCATCTTTGTCACGATTGTATAGAGTAATGTTGGGTGGTAATCATATTCGTGTTAAATTTATACGAGAAAAATACTCTAGAATTCAAGTAATTTTTGTTCTAAATATGTAATTATTATGGAAGAGAACATGGAATACATAACACGTCATTTTCATGAAGTAAGGAAACTATTTGGAGTCATGTTAGTTATGTTCGGGTCTAGCATCGTCTGGCATTCACACATCGGTTGCTTTCATTTACTTCGAAATAGGAGAAAGATGAAAAAGTACAAGGCAAAAATCATATGATAATTTGGAAGAAAGTAAGAATATAATCACATTTTATATATAAGCGCATGCAAGATTAACAAACTTTTTCACCAAAGAGCAAAAAGTGAAAGGTAACATATTAAAATGTAATTTATGATTTCTATAAGATTGTAGCTTCTGAGAAATTGTATCCCTTTATGTTAATAGATAATATTTTAACTGATCATAGAATTTTGAACTTCCCTTGTTCTCACCTCCGACTGTACTGTACATACCCCCACACATTGGACAAGGAATAACACTCTCATTGCCTTAATTAAGTGTTCCCCCTCACCCACCGAATTATTCTGGTCACTTTTCTCCTGTAATAATATGTGTTGGAACCCTTATACTAAAGTTTATTCCTGTCTTATTCCAGCCGTGGTGTGAGCTAATCTGTACCTTTAGACCGGGAAGTATTTATTGGTTTCAGGTGGTAAGTGTTAGATGTTTTTGAAAGTGCTGTTTGGTAAATTGAATTATAAAGTAATATGCTTCTTTAACCACAAGTGAATCATAAAAGTGTTGTACAGGTTCCGGTAAGAAAAATCAAATGTAAAACATGATGCAGAGTAAAAGGAAATGTACTGTAGGTGAGATACCGTTGGGTGAACACTGTAAATGTGTACAAGTTTGGCTTCAAGATTCATTAACTCTCACTGTGTGATCATATAAAGTTAAAAACAAAGCTAAACATGGAACATAGACCCAGTGATTCATTATTGTATGTGAGTTTGTTGATGTACTTTGCACCATCAGCACAGGCATCTACTCCAAACAAATGCTCACAACATGTTCTAGACACTGCCATGAACAAGTTAGCATTATATGTTAGCAATACCAATTATTCGAACATCATTCAACAGTGTCAGCCAATTTATATTTGTAGCAAGTTTTTATTAATATCTGAAGTGTGTTTGCATGAGCCTTATGACAGTCCTGTACAGTACATCAATCAATACTTGATGGTAGGTTTGTCAGACTCTGTAAGTGGTAGACGCTGAATAGCAATTCCTTGACTATCAATCAGTCAATGTTGTAGTAGTTGGATGGGAGAGTTATAGAACCTTTGGGGAAAGTGCCTATGAATGAAATGTGTTAGTCCAGAATGAAGTTCAGCACAGGTTCCCATAAGTGTCGGTGCAACATCACTGCTATAAGAGTTATGGCAACAAATAGAAAACCTTTCACGCTGTACTAGATGTGAGTTCCCAAAAGGCTTCCATACTTAATGTAGACTTGTGGCAACATTCCACCATAAGTACTCAGGTAACTGATAATGCCACGTTCCTAAACCCATACTCACGTTCATGGCTTAACACTTACGTTCGCATCTAGGCGGAGGACCGTTCCACCGCTCGTCAATATCACACACGAGGTCTGAGCGTCCGATGAGAGTGTATCCTGGCTGGCACTCGTAGCGCACCTGACTCAGGTAGTGACGAGTAGTATTGAGTAGTGTGTAGCGACCATTGGTGATAGGGGCTGGTGGGCCGCACTCTAAGACTGTCAGGGAGAATAAATAAACAAATGAAAACTTATATTAAATGAAAGGGAAATCACTGTAAGTATGGTGAATAGAACATTGAGTACTTAGCCAATACACACGACACATGAGGGTACACATATTTCCCATCCAGTTCCTTCAAAAATGTGCCAAATATGATATATGAGTAACAGCTGGTGCTTCAGCAATATAGATAAGAAAAGCACTAGAGATGATACAATAAAAACAAACTAAAAAAAAGAAGTAAATACTGTCCTATGGAAATGACAGAGGGTGTGGCTGCCCTTACATCTGCAGGTGGGTGGGAACTCGTCGAAGAAACCCGAGTTAAGACACTTCCTGGAGGCTGGACCGACGAGGACGTGGCCAGGATCACAGCGATACTCAACATTACTGCCCACCGTGAAGCTGCTCCCTAACATGGTCGAGTTGGGAGGCTGCTCTGGCTTCCCGCACGTCTGGGGGCCTGAGGGGAGTAGGGTGGAAGGGGGTGATGTCACTTCTTTAAATGGTGACAAGAGAGTAAAGTGGAAAGCTGGAGCAGAAGAGAAGGAGGAAAGGAAGTGTTGGATTGGTAGGGAGAGTTGGAAGTGAAAAGAGGTGGGCAGAGGAAGGTAACTGAAGGAGATTGCTCGACAGACACTTTGATTAACAGAGAAGGGGAGCATGACAACAAGAGAAACGAAAATCTGACAGACATACGTTGTAAAAATCGCTAAATGTCCATAACCTCGAAATGTTTAACAACTGTAATAAAGATGTGTACATGATTACAGTACTTGAACGGTCAATTATTATTTAGTTCATACCCTGAGAACATTATTCACATACTAGAAAAATGATCTAATACCTCAATTATCAGCAAGCATTGGGAGATGATGATAAAGAATAAGAACACTTAGTACAGTACTGAATAAGATTTTAGTAAAAGCCACTTTATTCTAACTCTTGTTCAGTAACCCTACAATTAAATATTATTACATGACGTAAAGGGGAGAACCACTTTTTGGTAAATTGGAGGGATAATGATTCCCCTTTAAAGTATTCCAGAAAACTAATAAAATTCTATGTTACTAGTAGGGGATCTGTTTAGTGATCAATCTTTGAGGATCCAGTAGCCTTTCAATTTACCATCAAGAGTTTCTTCCCTTAAATAAAGACATCAACTTCACTGTGCCTCATTGAACTTACGGTGCTGGCAGATGAAGTTGAGATCGAAGTTGCAGTTGGTGTCTGACCAGAGCCAACCCTTGGTGCCGTCAAACCTGGCACAGTTCTCGTTGCCGCCGGGGAGATTCCAGAAGGACACGGTCACATCACGTCCGTCGATCCATTTCCAGTTGTTGACGTCATCTGGATCCCGCACGGCCCCCATCCAGTACTGACCGCTGGAGTCCCCCCTAAACACACCAATATTAGAGTTATACCAGGCGTGAAGGATTGCATTAATACGTTAGTAAATTTAATGATTTCGTTCCAGTCTCTTAACAGAGCAATAAATGTGTAAGATAAAAAGAATCTGTGTGGATACTTTTCCCAATTCACCGAGGCAGGATAGACAGATGCATAGAGATATAAAGTAATACTGATATAATATGACGGCTAGAGGAAATGAGGAATGCTAAGTATATTTGATACTGCATCCACTAATGGGATAGTACAGTACTGGTTTATTTAGAACAACTGATTCCGTCCAGTTATTCTAAGCAACAGGCCACCATTATCGTTGTTAATCTGGTCCTATTTCCTGGCATACTTACGAGGAATCAAGGTGCTCTAATGAACCAAAATTGTATTACCCCCATAAGCTTAATGACATGATCTTTCAAATTATGAATGAGAACAGTGTGATTTTTATTACTTTTTAGGAATCCAAAATCTTCCTGAAAAAAAAAAAAAATCCTCTAAAAATTTAACTTATAAATTAGTAACGAAAATCAATGGTGTGAAATAATAATTAGTGAAAATTACCAAGACCATTATCTCTGACGGAGGCGGATGTGTGAGTTCAACAAACCGAGATAATAACAAAAATACTCAAATACCTTTAATCAAACAACCTGCTCTTCATCCCCCTTATTGTCTATTTCCTCTGTTGACTATCTCCCCTCCTTACCCATCTTCTGTTACATATTCTTCTCACCCACCACTCGCCTTCCTCTCACATTCTGTTGACTCATACAGTATTTCTTTTACACTTTGTTCATGCCATAATTTTTTTCATTTCCTTCTACCCTCTTGTGGTCACACTCTCTTCCAACGGTCTTGCCTCATTTCTCACATCACTGTCCTTCAACTTTGTTCCTTTTCTCTTCCTCCGCTTCTTTTGACTCTCCCACCCCCCACCCCTCTCTCTTTCACTCTCTATCTGTCAATCTATTTATCTGTCTAGCTATCTTTTCTTTATACGTCCTTTTCTCTCTTCTCTCCTCACCTGTGTTTCCTCCAGAGTTCCCAGGAGAGGAAGCCCTGGAGAGCTGGGTTGGTCTCGTCCACCAGAGAACCACCACGGCTGCGGCAAAACTCGAGGGACTGGTCAAAGTTGCGGGGCTGCTGGTTGTAGAAGATGTAACACTTGCCGTTGTAGGTGGCCGTGCTGCCTGGGGGTTGGTCTCGGAAGGAGGGGCAACGCTCTATGGGTAAGGCCTGTAGGTGAGGTGGGCCAAGTTAGGAAAAGGTAAGTTAAAGGTAAGGTAAGTTTGGGCAGGTTAGTTTGGAGGTACACTTGCATACAGGGTGAAGCAGAATGGACTTGCATGTAAATGGTTTACCTACAAGCGAAAAAAAAAATCTCAACTAAAGCTGAAGGTTCCTCTTCAAATAATTTCCTCATCTGAAATTACGTTACCTGCATGTCTAGTCTACACCCTCCATACAACTATATCATAGCTCGTTTGCCTAAATCTTGGTCATTGTTCTGGCAACTTTATCGATGGGTCACTCTTCATTGCTCTATTATCTGAGGCAACATGTTAGTAGGTTTTAAGTCCATTTTTTTTTTTCGTAGCAAGGTCTTTTTTAATTCTAAGATGTTTTAAATTATATCCTTCATAAAAGTAAATATATCTTAGCATTAATTCCATGGCAATAGTGAAAATGCCAACCCACCTGGTCAGTGTAAACAAAGGCCTCGCAGATTGACAGTTGGACTCCAGCGGGAGCCTCAAAATGGACGCTGACGAAGGCTCCGGGCATGGGCGGGTTGCAGGGGAGGAAGAGTGGTCGCCCCTCCTCCAGCAGCCCGATGAACCGGTTGCAGATCGGGTTGACGCCGATATCAGGTCGGTTGTTTCCCACACGCACGACGATGGTGGCTGGTTGGTTTCCTGAAGGAGGGAAGTGTGGTTGGTGGTGGTGGTGATTTATAGAAGATGATATGACAGAGTAAAGGACGTAGCTGTTGGTGCTTGGTGTGTGGGTTGTAACGGTGGGAGGGGGGTGAGGTGAGGTAGAGGAGGATGAGGTTGGTGGGGTGCTAGGTGAAGTGGGACGTATGAATTTTGTAAGTGTCCAACACTTCCGCCAGCCCGGAAATTGAACCCGAGCAAGCTTCATAAACACTGGATCATGAGAGATAGGTGTGAAAGAATAGTGTAATGTGTTGATGTTGGAGATTGACGTTTGTAATGATGGACAAAGAAGAGGATTTCAGTTACAAAGCTGTTGGTGATGGTGGTGGTTTGAGTTAGAACTGAACAGGGATGAAGAGAGGTCTGTCTAGCGGTGGAAGGTGGGAGACAGAGGGAGGGAGGGATGAGTGGGTGTGGTGGTGGTGGTGGTAGGAATCGGTGCGAGGGTGAGTGTGGTGGAGGAATTTGGTGTAATTGCTGGGTGCGCTGATGGAAGGGAGAAGAGTGAGGGCAGTGGAAGGAATGTAGAAATGTTGGTGGGAGCTGTGGTTGGGAAGTTAGGGTTTAATAATGTGTATTGTGAAAGATGACGAGGGATAAATGTAGGAATGTTACATCTTAGAAAAGGGTAGAATTAAGAAAAAGAAATATTTGGAATAATGTTTTGATTGATTGGGAGGAAAAATTAACCAAAGAGCAACAGCTTGAGTTATAAACCAGGGGAGATAGAAAGAGGATAGATTAAAAAGGACTGAAGAACGATTATGGAAAGGATGAATATGTGAAGGGCTGAATATATTTGATTCACAACTGTGGGTCAAAGTTAAAGTAGTCACCCAGATCGTGTAAATAAAAATGGGAAGAAGGCAAAGGGAAGTGGAGGCGGTACACATGGAATCCGCTATTTATAAAGAACACATTAGATGTAACTCGGGGAGGGATGCTGATGGTGTAATGGTTGTCATGCTCGCCTAGCAAGCAAGAGATCCCAGTTTCGATTCCCAAGTTAGTTGAATTGTTGAACAATTTTCCCAGCCCCCTACAGTATGTCCCTGTTTACCCAGCAGTATGTAAGTACCCGGCTGTATGAGCAAAGATTGCAACCTTGAAGGCTGGGGGAAGATGTGTTGATGAAACCAGACTGACTGCCTTAATGACCAACACCATGAGTCGATAGGCATAAAGCCCAAAATTTTCTTCTTTTTAGAGGTAGGATGAACAAAGGATCACTGTGAAAATATTAAAAGCATATAGTGTTCAGATTATTCAAAAACGATGATAAAGAGGATTTAGGTCTTCTCTTCACAATCTCGAAAATCACACTCCAAGATGTAAGGACAAATATGGAATATATATTAAATCTATTTGAGGTTGGCAATTAATGTGTGATTAATCTTTATAATTCATTGTTTTAACTGTGATTATTTCGCTATCCTCAAACACTTTTTCTGTACCAATTACTATTTGTTGTTCTTGTCATATAGTATAAAAGGTTGAGTCTTTTATCCCTAATGAGTTAAGGGGAGATTCTCTTGTTGGTGAAATGGAAGGTCTGTGATTCCTCCAAACAGATGACCTTAAGGGGAGGTTGTCTTGTTGGTAAATTGGAAGGCTACTGATTCCTCCTAACCATACCAGAAAACAGACGCCCTCAATGGTACTAATAGGGGATTTTGTGTTTCTTGGCATAGTTTGGAGGAATCAGAGACCTTCCAATTCACCAACAAAAGAACCTTCCCTTAATGTTATTTTAATGAGGGATCTGTTTGGTGGCATAGTTTGGAAGGAATCAGAAACCGACCTAATTAACTCTCAAATAATCTCCCCTTAATTAACTCAAGCAAACGTCAAGGGTTTTAAACGGTCCCATGCCTTTCATTCCAGAGGTTCAAATTCCCTGGAGCGTAAAGAGAACTATTGTCCGGATCTGTACAGTGACTACAGTCCAGTAAGTTTCATAGAGCACTTTCTCCCCTACTCAAGCTTTTCCATCGTGTTTACTCTCCCGTGTATCTCATTCCTTGTGGTTGTTCTTTCCCCGTGTGTGGGTCGATTTCTAAACTTTTCTTTCATCTAATATTATTCCCGTTTCTCATTTCCCTGTGTTTATTATTCAAGCCACACTGTCTCTCTCTTATTACTCTCATTTCAGTTTAGGTGTCCCCTTTGTCTGCTATTCCTCTTCCCATTCTGCATATCCTCTCTTTCTTCGTCACTCTTTCCTTAGCCTCTACTTCTCGTTTTCTTGTTACCTTCTTCATATCTCCATCTCCTCCATCCCACTGTTTTATATGTGTTTTCCTTTCCCCTCCTAATTTTCAGTCCCCCTCTATTCCCTCCCTTCCTCCTCTGTATCTACCCCCCCCCCATACATCCTCTTCCTACCCCTGTACAGCATTTTTTCAGGGAGGAGTGAAGGGGAAGAGGGAACGTTCTGCTTTACCGCCACATTCTCTTTCCTGCTCTAACGGGGAGTAAATATTCTTCCAGTAGTTCTTTACCACCATATCTTACTTAGCATAACAAACATATTAAAATGTAAGTGTGCAGGGACGGTGAGAACTACATATCAACGCCCTCGAGAGATCACTTTAACTTCATCCCGGTCGTGGATATATCATAATAATAATTTGCTATTCCAATATAGCAGTGACTGTTAGTTAAACTTGCCTTAAAAGTCTTCTATAAGGGCATCATTATCTGTTGCTTCAAAGTGACAAGAGTAAAATTCTGAAACTCTGCAAACAAGAAAGTTAGAACAATAAACCAGACTTTGAGCTTGTTAGTTCATTGGACCACAAAGTAACTCACCACAGCAAGAGCGTCCAAAATCAAGCCTTACGAGCTGCACCATGTACGGCTCGAGGAGGTTGACGTACCACCAGGGTTGAGCCTCGGTGCTGGTGAGGGTACATGTGTCTGGGTTGAAGGTGGCCGAACTTGACCCATCCACCGCCTTCTGAGGGATGCCAGACCCACCCACCGAGGACTGCATGGGTGCCTTCCCTGCTGCCACATTCAGTACTGCAACATAAAGAGTGATAGGTTAGAGTGCTTCATGCACAAG
>JAWQEG010002366.1:0-2500 GCA_033782935.1 Petrolisthes cinctipes | reverse complement strand
GCGATGAAGGAGGAAAAGGGGAGGAAATGACTAACAAGGTGAAGGGTCAAGGAGAAGGACCAGGACAAAGAGGAAGGAAGAGGAAGAAGGGAAACAGAAGAAGAAGAAAGAGGTAAAAGAATGAGAGGACAAGGGTATATTGGGTAAGAGGAGGTGGGACAAAGTGAAGGAAGAACTAAGAGGAAGGGGAAGAAAATGGGGAAAAAAATATATATTAGTAAGAGGAAGGGAGGGAGGGAAGGAAGGAAGGAAAGAAGTAAACGGAAGAAGAAGGAGTAGGTTGGATAAATGTATATATATATGTCAGAGGAAGTGAGGACAGAGGTGTAAAGAGATGAGAGGAAGTGGGAGGGAGAAGGAAGACAGAGGAAGGGACAAGTGAGACGAAGGAGATTGGTTGGAAGGGAAGAACAGGAAGGAAAGAAGAGAGAAGGACAAAGACAGGGAGGGAGGGAGGGAAGAGCGAGGGTGGGGAGAGAGAGGGAGGGAGGGAAAGAGGGAGGTAAAGAAGGAGGGAGGGAAGGAAGAGCGAGGGTGGGGGAGAGAGAGGGAGGGAGGGAAGGAGGGAAGTAAAGAAGGAGGGAGAGAGGGAAGAGCGAGGCAGGGAGGTAGGTAAAGAGGGAGGGAGAGAGACAAGATCAAGGCTGAATTTTAGAGGGGACTAGAACAAGGATCATAAAGGAATGGTGAGGAGAGGAGGGCGGGGACGAAAACAATATTCAGCTGTGAAGGAGAGGGGAAGAGGAAACGGAAACGGGGTCCAAGGAGGGAGTGAGTGAAGAGAGCGGAAGGGACGTATAAGAGAGATGATCAGAAGAGATTTTGTAGGCATAAAAACCCTCTTACATAAAATTATACAAAAAAATATGCAATCTCACACAAAGCATAAATACATAAATACACACACACATAAGTACAGAACAGTGTATTCTAAGTAAAGCTACACATACTCACGTAAGCCACAACAAATCTAATGTTAATATTAAAGTCAGCATTTATTTTCTTTTACGTGTAGAGATCACACAGGCGATTTTATTCATATGAGATAAAAAAAAAGTCAATAATATAGGCAACGCAACCAAACAGCGGCGAAATTCTTAACAATCGCAAAATATTTTCCAATGTAATAGTACAGTATATCCCGTCACACACACACACACACACACACACACACACACACACACACACACACACACACACACACACACACACACACACACACACACACACACACACACACACACACACACACACACACACACAATATATCTTTTCAGAAAAAGTCATGCATTATTACACTCCCATTACAGTGACCGTACCTCACCATTACAAGAACAGTTTACTGTTATTACCAATGCAGTCGCAACAACATTATAGTGACAGTGCAACATCATTACAGTCAGAGGTCACTAACAGAACACAAACACGTCCACACAATCACATACTTGTGTTAGCTTCCAGAGTACAGTCACTTTTTGAAGTATAATGAATTCCTCAACTGTAAATCTGTTGGACACACCAAATTGTGAGATCGGCTTGAGAAAATTGTGAGGTGTGGTACTGCTATTAGCGATATTCCTACAGGCATCCATACGGTCTGATGCATTAGTATTCTAGTGGTCTCAAAGACTTACATTATTTTACTGTACATGCACACATTACTCAAGTACAAACACAATAAGTAAAAAGAGTAACATTCTCATATGCTGAGAGGCACAATAGTACTGAGTCTTTCAGGCATTATAATAGAACAATCTGCATATATGAACAAGAGACAGGTAAAGGATGAAATGATGGGGAAGTTACACACACACACACACACACACACACACACACACACACAATCAACAATGCAGTACAACATCAGAACCATATTGCCAGCAAGTAATAAGAATTTAAAAGTAACGCAGGAGGCAAATTTTCCGAGGGAGAGGTGTACCACGCGCCAGTGGGTGTGAAGAAGGCAGGTGTGGTGGTTGCGGTGGTCAGTGTTAGTGGTAGTGGGAATTTGTTTGTGGTGATGGTAGTGGTAGTGAGATTTGCAGCTGGAGTAGTAATGGTGTAAGTCGTGTTGGTAAGGAGGTACAGGAGTGGTAATATTAAGTGGTGTTGGTGGTGTTGGTAAGGAGGTACAGGAGTGGTAATATTAAGTGGTGTTGGTGGTGTTGGTAAGGAGGTACAGGAGTGGTAATATTAAGGGGTGTTCGTGGTGTTAGTAAGGAGGTACAGGAGTGGTAATATTAAGTGGTGTTGTTGGTGTTGGTAAGGAGGTATAGGAGTGGTAATATTAAGTGGTGTTGGTGGTGTTGGTAAGGAGGTACAGGAGTGGTAATATTAAGTGGTGTTGGTGGTGTTGGTAAGGAGGTACAGGAGTGGTAATATTAAGTGGTGTTGGTAAGGAGGTACAGGAGTGGTAATATTAAGTGGTGTTTGTTGGTGATTGTTGGTGTTGATAGAGTTACGGTATATACTGGATGTGAGGAGGAAATGTAGAGGAGAG
>JAWQEG010002365.1:165000-184308 GCA_033782935.1 Petrolisthes cinctipes | reverse complement strand
TTACAAAGTACGAGTAAGACTGAGACTTTTACTGACAACCTTTCATTAACAGAGAGCGTAAGACAGGGAGCAAAGGTGAATGTTTGGTTGGTTGGTTGGTTGTAAAGGGGACGGTGATAGGAGAAGGAAGGGGAGATCTAGGGGTTAATCCTGAATGGGATGTGGGAGAGAGAGAGGGTCGAGGGTTGATACTGTGTGGAGAGAGAGAGAGAGAGAGAGAGAGAGAGAGAGAGAGAGAGAGAGGAGCAAACATTGACACATGAGGGGTAATGATTTAAGAGAAGGAGTTGGAGGAGGAAGTGGAGAAGGTGGAGGAGGAAGTGGAAGGAATAAGGCAGGAGGAGCAGCATGGAAAATATGAGAAGGGGGAGGAGGAGGAGGAGAGTAGGAAAATATGAAAAGGGGGAGGAGGAGGAGAGTAGGAAAATATGAGAAGGGGGAGGAGGAGGAGAGTAGGAAAAATAGGAAGAGGAAGGATACAAGGAGAAGGAGGATTACAAAGGACTAACGAATATTATAAGATATTATAATTGTATGGGGGACAGGGAAACATAGCAGAAGGAAAGGAAAAGGAGATGGAGGAGGAAAAGGAACTGGAGATGAAAGAGGAAGAGAAAGAGTAGGTAGGAAAACATGGGTTGGGACGGATGTAGTGGTAGTAAATGGCTTCTTTATTTTCTGTTAATATTGTGAATAATGTGATGTGATGTGCTGGAAATTGTGATGTGATGTGATGTGCTGGAAATTGTGATGTGATGTGATGTGCTGGAAATTGTGATGTGATGTGATGTGCTGGAAATTGTGATGTGATGTGATGTGATGGAAAATGTGATGTGATGTGATGAATATTGTGATGTGATGTGCTGGAAATTGTGATGTGATGTGATGTGCTGGAAATTTTGATGTGATGTGATGAATATTGTGATGTGATGTGCTGGAAATTGTGATGTGATGTGATGTGCTGGAAATTGTGATGTGTTGTGCTGGAAATTGTGATGTGATGTGATGTAATTCGATGTGATGTGTTGTGATGTGCTGAAAATTGTAGTGTAATGTGGTGTAATTCGATGTGATGTGTTGTGATGTGCTGAAAATTGTAGTGTAATGTGGTGTAATTCGATGTGATGTGTTGTTATGTGACATAAACTGATAATAAACCCCTCGTCTATCTTCCTTTCTCTCCTCTTCTCTCTCTTCTTTCTTTTCTCCCTCCTCCCTTCCTCCTCACTCGTTCCCTCATCTCCTTCTTCTCTCTCTCCACCTTTCCTCCTCACTCGTTCTCTCATCTCCTTCTTCTCTCCTCTTCTCTCTCTCCTTCTCTTCCTCTTCACTCGTTCCCTCATCTCCTTCGATCTCCTTCTCTCCCTCCTCCTCACTCGTTCCCTCTCTCCTTTTCTCTCTCCACCTTTCCTCCTCACTCGTTCTCTCTCTCCTTCTCCCTCCTCCCTTCCTCTTCACTCGTTCCCTCATCTCCTTCTTCTCTCTCTCCACCTTTCCTCCTCACTTGTTCTCTCTCTCCTCCTTCTCTCCTTCTCTCTCTCCTCCCTTCCTCCTCACTCCTTCCCTCATCTCAATCTTCTCTCCTCCTTTCCTCCTCACTCTTTCTCTCTCTCCTCCTTCTCTCTCCACCTTTCCTATTCCTTCGTTCCCTCATCTCCTTCTCTCCCTCTCCACCTTTCCTCTTCCTTCGTTCCTTCATCTCCTTCTCTCCCTCTCCACCTTTCCTCTTCCTTCGTTCCTTCATCTCCTCTCCCTCTCCACCTTTCCTCTTCCTTCGTTCCCTCATCTCCTTCTCTCTCCCTCCTCCTCCTTCGTTCCCTCATCTCCTTCTCTCCCTCCTTTCCTCCACACTCGTTCCCTCATCTCCTTCTTCTCTCTCCCTCCTCGTTTCCTCCTCCTTCTCTCTCCTCTCCTCCTCCTTTCCTCCTCCTTCGTTCCCTCATCTCTTCTTCTCTCTCACTTCTCCTTTCCTCCACACTCGTTCCCTCATCTCTTCTTCTCTCTCCCTCTTCCTTTCCTCCACACTCGTTCCCTCAGCTCCTCTTCTCTCTCCCTCCTCCTTTCCTCCACACTCGTTCCCTCATCTCCTCTTCTCTCTCCCTCCTCCTTTCCTCCACACTCGTTCCCTCATCTCCTTCTTCTCTCTCACTCCTCCTTTCCTCCACACTCGTTCCCTCTTCTCTCTCCCTCCTCTTCCTCCTTCCACCAAGAGCCTCCTCACCCTTCCAACACTATGCCAGCCAGATTATGTTATCCAGACAATATATTTCAGTGGCTGTGTAACCATCCTTGTTTTCTCTCCCTCCCTCTCTCTCTCTCTCTCTCTCTCTCTCTCTCTCTCTCTCTCTCTCTCTCTCAACCATTCTTGTTTTCTCTCCATCCCTCCCTCTCTCTCTCTCAACCATCCTTGTTTTCTCTCCCTCCCTCTCTCTCTCTCTCTCTCTCTCTCTCTCTCTCTCAACCATCCTTGTTCTCTCTCTCTCAACCATCCTTGTTCTCTCTCTCTCTCTCTCTCTCTCTCTCTCTCTCTCTCTCTCTCTCTCTCTCTCTCTCTCTCTGTTTGTCTGTTTATGTATCTTTATATTCTCATATATTTGTCTTTTTTCTGGATGAATGTGCCTTTTTTCTATATGATGAAGATAATAAGAACATTAATCAGTACACGAATAAATGAAGAAGTAAATATATACATACATAAACACAATAGATTACTAACAATACTCTAAAGGCGCGGTCACACGAGTAATTTTTTCGTCAACTTTTCACCGTCAATTTTATTATTCACCGTCAATTTTAACTGTGTCTGGTCACACGAGCTAGTCGAGATTTGAGAATATTTCGGCAATTCGGTGTCACGTGAGCATCGGAGGGAGTGGTAGCCTAACATGTTTTCGGACCAAAGAGGCCTTATTTATTGCATCTTAATAAGTTTTATAATGATTGCAATATTTATGTGATGTTCTATAACGTACATTGAATCATATTTTCTATGCAGAGGGATAATACCAGGCCCCTATAAATAATATTCGACGAAATATGATTAATATATTTTATAGGTTAGGTAAATTGCAAGCCTTAGCATTTCCCTACATTTCACAGATTTTCTTCTTATACAGGCCTGGTATTATCCCTCTGTATTGAAAATATGATTCAATGTACGTTATAGAACATCACATAAATATTGCAATCATGATAAAACTTATTAAGATGAAATAAATAAGGCCTCTTTGGTCCGAAATCATATTAGGCTACCACTCCCTCCGAAGCTCACCGCCATTTGACAACACAAGTTAAAATAGTTTTTATCAGTATTCATTGTACTTTACTGAGATCACACACACCATACTTTATATAACAAAATATAAGCAAAATCATATTTTATATCTCTGATGTAAGTTAATACTATACATCGCGATACACCTTGTAATACTAGCTCCTAAAGCGACGTGTCCAAACTTCTTATATCTCAGATGTTTTGATCTATTTTGCCTTAAATAAAATATCTGACACGTTATTATGTTTTTAACATAACAAATATTATTATATAATTGCCAAATGACAAACGAAAACTGTGTATAGTTGGGAAAATACGGCAGGTTGTTCATTAGGCTACGGAGGTGCTGTATCGTTCGAATCCCTTCATTTTAGGTCAAGATACACCGTAAATATAAATTAAGCAAAGTTAAAGCATGTTATTTTTTTGGAATTTTGATTATTTTTTAACAAGATTCAATACAATTTGCAAATCTAAAGCCTGCAATAGCCTCAAGAAGTAACTAAAGAAGTTAAGAATAACGACCAAGTCAGAGCTACGACGGAAGAACGAACACAGTGTTGGCGGGAAGACCAACACCACCTCTCTCTCCCGTCGGCTAGCCTAGTACCTTCTAACTTTTTACTCTATTTAGGTTAGTTTCTTTATTTGTAGGCTTTTCACCGTGTTGGAACAAAGAGGTATCAGAGGTCTGGGTTCACAGTACTTTGTTGTTATTTGTCATAACAGTAACGACGAGAACAATACAGCAGTAGGATCTGAGGGGAGTGAGGGGGTAAATATGTTGTCGTCGTTGATGAACTTTATATGATTTCCCGCCAAGCGGGACCACCACAGCCATTTTCTGCTGCATCCTTTTGGTCCATTTTTGTCATTTCAACAGCACACATGTATTTTAATATAATTTTCTAGGCTTAATAACATTACAGATGGATCATCAGCGGCCATATTTGTTCTCGATATCGTCAACACTTGACGCGCAGGATCGTGTCGTGAAAATTGACGAAATCTCGTCAATTTAAGCCAAAATTTAACCGAGTTGATATTGACGGTGAAAAATTGACGAAAAAATGACTCGTGTGACCGCGCCTTTAAGGGGATAGTAAGTACACTGTTGGTAAATCTGGAGCAACTGATTCCTCCAAACTATTCCAAGCAACAAACAGTTTTTTTTATTTTTTTTCTGGCATACTTTGGAGGAAACACGAAGCTCTAATAAACCAAAAGAATTAAACCATTAAACCTGGTAAAAAAAATGTAACAGGTGCTTCATAATATACAGTGTACGTACAGTACTTCTTTCTTGGCTTTCAACTCCAATTTACCAACAAGAGAATATATATATAATACCTTTAATGCCATAGATACTTAGAAGGGATATCAGTGCATTTTCGTCGGCTTAAAAAAATAATCCGTACCCTAACAGGCAAAAATATTATTATTCACTATTATTAGCATTAGAGACCCTATATAAGAAAGACTGGACAGCCGCCATTCTTGCTCATTTTTGTGTTTTCTGCAATACCTCTCAAGTTAGTATAGAAAAAATGTATAGTTGCTAGATACTACCAGCTAGTAATCTCCTGCTGATATTCGTGGGCAAAATGTTGACGAAAATTGCATTCTTTCCATATACAGGTACTGTATATATTTTTAAATACTATAAGATCCCTGAAGTTATAAATCCTATTATACGTCATGTAGGTGTTATTTAAAGCACATGACAGGACGTGACGAGTTGCCAGACGACACTACTAAACCAAGACGTTTGACTGAAAGACGACAGCAGTAGTCAATGTGTTTAGGGTTTCTGTGAAAAATTTGATACTATGGTTAGTTTAATTAATTATTGCATGAAAATGGTTTCCGTAGGAATATTACCAATGTTTACACACTACTGTTTATATACTGTTCACATAAATATGAGGGAATTTGTTGTCACGATGGAATGGTTAAGTACAGTATTATATTACTGATTCGTCACCATACAGTTCGGCATTCTGTAAGGCTTACGGAAGTTTTCATGGAATATTTATGTTGAGTTGAAGATCGACTAGAAACTATCTTGCTGGTTTATCTAAAGAAGATATTATATAAATATAACAATACTCTACCGAGTAATCAGTCAGGCATCATAGTCAAAGCAAAATATACATTGTGCCGAACCTGCTATCAGGCAGAGACGAATATGAGCAAACATGGCGCCCCTTCAACCAGCCAATCAACGAGCAGCAGAAATTTTGGCTGTCCAGTCTCTGTATATGGGGTCTCTAATTAGCATCATTGCGAATAATAAAAAAAAAAAACATGATAACAGAATAGAAACAAACAAAAAATCTATGCATACTATTATCATCATCATTGCGAATAAAAAACAACACAAAAACATGACAAAAAAAAAAATAATAATAATAATTACTATGCATCCTCGTATACATAATAAAAACAGTGCAGTGTGTTTTATACACTATTATTATTATCATCATTGCGAATAAAAAAACAAAAAAACATGATAATAGAATAGAAAAAAAAAATCTATGCATCCTCGTATACATAATAAAAGCGGTGCAGTGTGATTTATAGTGTTTGTCTGTATTGTAACAACATCACCAATTTCTCGACACACACACACACACACACACATATAAGCAATCGCTCACAACACCCACGCATGCACGCGCTGACTAACTAACTATAAGTGTTATGTCCCTTTATCACCCATATAACCAACCCATTCCTCCTTTACCGCTCTTTTGGCAGACTGGGGATATCCGTCCAGCCAGAATCCTCATCCCAAGACAATGCAGGAACAACTAAGAAAATCCGGGTCCAGCGAAGGGGGCCAGTTAGGTAGGATAGTCAAGTTATAGACGACACTGTAATAAATTAGCAACATTACACACATGCACAAAAAAAAAAAAAAAAAAAAAAAAAAAAAAAAAAAAAAATAATAATAATAATACCAGTAATAATAATAATAATTATAATAATAATAATAATAATAATAATAAAAACTTGTACTCCTTTTAAGCTTCACACACACACACACACACAAAATACTTATATGTACAGTACCGTTCTCAAGGTGGACACACACACGCACAAACGTGTCCCCTTTTCATACGGAAACAAGCACACACACACACACGAAAAAAAAAATGTACCCTTCTCAACACACACACACACACACACACACTGCACCGCAAGGAAAAGGAAAGCAGACCAACTTTTGGCGAATTGTGAGGGAGGAAATATAACTCGGTCGTTTTTATTTTTTTTTCCTTCACAAACTTCCAGGGACAAGCGCCATCTATTGTTCTGCATCACAACTTGTAGGCGACCATATTTTTAACTTGTCTTCGCTTCAGTCGTATTGTATTTCCTCTTTCTGATATTATTATGGTTTCCTTCTTCAAATCGATACAACTATAATAATCTTTTGAGAAGTATCATACGGTAGTTCCTCTTCCTGATATTATTATTATTATGTTTTCCTTCTTCAAATCGATACAGCTAGTCATCTTTCCAGGCTTATCATATTTCCTCTTTCTGATATTATTCTGTTTTCCTTTTTCAATTGTGATACAAATTGTGATATTTTTGTTTCTCTTCCAAATCGGGTAACTTTTCATCGTTTCAGCGTCATTGTATTTATTTCCTCTTTCTGATATTATTATTTTTCCATCTTCAGATCGATTTTAACTTGTCATGTCTTCAGAGTCTTGTTACGTATCCTCTTTCTTATATATATTTCTTTTCCTTCATCGTTTCTTTTTATAATCTATTTAAAAAATCTGCAACGAAAGGCTACAACATTCTCTTTATGATTTACGAGCGTCGATATAAATAAACAAAAGAGCTTCAGCGGTATGTGGCGAGTGTTGCCAAAACAATTGACATTAGTACAGTGTTGCCATCCTTACCTGGGGGAGGGGGGGTGTGGGAGGGAGAGTGGAGGAGGGGGGGGGGTGGGGGAGGGAGAGTGGAGGGAGAGGTGGAGGAGGAGGGGTGAGGGAGAATGGAGGAGGGGAAGTAGGGGGTAGCATAACAAACCAAGGAGGATAGGTAATGTGTGCAGTCATTACGAAGAGAAAAATGCAAGTGTGTGTGTGTGTGTGTTTGTGTGTTCTCAGCTTGTGACGCCGACTAGAGAGAGAGAGAGAGAGAGAGAGAGAGAGAGAGAGAGAGAGGTGGACACAAATAGGATGCCTGGCTATGTTACTACTATCCATCCACTCCCCCTCCGACCAAAACACTTGACCCCATCCATCCATCCATCCACTCACCCACCCACGAATGTACCAATAATATGACCCCACCCACACACCCATCAACCCACTCACCCACCCCACATGACCCTCCCACCCCCCACGAATGCACCAATAATATGACCCCACCCACACACCCATCTACCCACCCACGTATGTACAGTTGGACACATGAATGTGTGGTACAGCCCAGGTGAAAGATACTTGTCCCATTCGAGTAACCAGTGTCCATTATCAGGTAGTTGCTTTTTATTACCATCCTCAATACTGACTTCTGCCCCTCTTATTTACCAACCTAATCTAACCTAACCAGTGTCTATTATGATGTAGTTGCTTTTTATTACCATCCTCAATACTGACTTCTGCCCCTGATGTCTCCTATTTGGCAGTAAGGAACTTGATATTGATAGAAATTGACCATCTTTCACTTGGGCTGTACCACCCATTCATGTGTCCAACTGTACCAACAACTTGACCAACCCTACCCTCCAACCACCTAACCTATCCATCCACCCTCCCACCCGGCACTCATTAATTAAGGCTGGCCCGGCAAGCATCATTGACTAAATTAATTGCCTATTTGGGCTTCTGCTTACCCGCCTAATATTACTCTTGGTAATTGCCTGGGTCCCGTCCCGCCACAAGAGGCATGACGGGAAAAGGCCAAACAAACTTTCCCGTCGTCGTCATTGTTTTGGTTACTTTTCCATTTGTTTTGGTGGTATTCTTGGTGGTTCTGGTATGATTTTCTTCTAGTTGTTGTTGTTGTCTTGGCGGTATTATCTCTGGTATGGGTATGATTTCCTTGTTGTTGTTGTTGTTGTTGTCTTGGTGGTATTATCTCTGGTATGGGTATGATTTCCTTGGTGTTGTTGTTGTTGTTGTTGTCTTGGTGGTATTATCTCTGGTATGGGTATGATTTCCTTGTTGTTGTTGTTGTTGTTGTCTTGGTGGTATTATCTCTGGTATGAGTATGATTTCCTTGGTGTTGTTGTTGTTGTTGTTGTCTTGGTGGTATTATATCTGGTATGGGTATGATTTCCTTGGTGTTGTTGTTGTTATTGTTGTTGTCTTGGTGGTATTATCTCTGGTATGGGTATGATTTCCTTGGTGTTGTTGTTGTTGTTGTTGTCTTGGCGGTATTATCTCTGGTATGGGTATGATTTCCTTGGTGTTGTTGTTGTTGTTTTGTTGTTGTCTTGGCGGTATTATCTCTGGTATGGGTATGATTTCCTTGGTGTTGTTGTTGTTGTATTGGTGGTATTATCTCTGATGTGGGTATTATTTCAGTAGTTTCTTGTGTGGGTGTTGTGGTGGTGCTATTATTTTAATTTTCTCGTTTTGGTGTCTGTAGCAGTTTTTTTTTTTTTTTTTTTTTTGTCTGTCTGTCTGTCTATGTATCTCTTTGTTAAATTTTGTCTTTCGTTCTCTGTTCATTTCGTTCTGTTCACGTCGATCTCTGTTCATTTCGTTCTCTGTTCATTTCGTTCTCTATTCATTTCGTTCTCTATTCATTTCGTTCTCTATTAATTTCGTTCTCTGTTCATTTCGTTCTCTGTTCATTTCGTTGTTTTTTCAGCCTGTTTTTTATTTTACTGTTTTTTCAATTATTTATTTCAGTTCGTAATTTTTTTTCAGACTTTTTTATTTTACAGTTTTTTTTTCAATTATGTTTCAGTTCGTAATGTTTTTACCACAGAGCTACAAACATAGAGCGATCGACCCTGTGTTATTAGATAGGGGAGGAGTGTCACCACAAGGCGATCGCTCTATGTGTATAGATAGCTCTGCGCTTTGAACTCCCGTACGTACAGCTCCGGACAGATCAAGGGTCCACACTCCATCCACCAGCGACTTGGTTTGTTCCTCGTCGGATCTGGTAACAGTTGCAGGTGGAGGGAGGGGGGATGTTAGTGGGAGAGGAGGAGAGAAATGTGGGCGGGGCTATATATAATGTAGAGAAGACGTGTGTCAGGAGGAATGAATGAAGCATACACTGTGAACGGTATCGAATCACCAATAGTATAAAGCAGGGTTCCTCAAACTTTTTCAGTCATGACCCAGTTTTTACTATGACAACATTCTCGCGACCCATACAGAAAGATCTTTTACAAATGACCAGAATTATCAACCTAAGAAAATACAAGGCCAGAAACTGAAACGCAATAATTATGATAAAAAGGCATTCTAACCAGAATTATAAACACTGCCTCACCTACTCCTCCCTCTCTCTCTCTCTCATTCTCTCTCAAGAAGGCTAATATTTGTGCAATGATTTTGTTTTATTGATAATTAAATATATGAATATTCGATTATAATAATATGTTAGGTGGATTCATGTATGAACTTCATATTTATTTTATTGTCACGAACATTATTATTCTATTTTATTCATGTATTTAATTTTGTGAGCCTGCGACCCAGTTTGGAGGAATTCGGGACCCGTAATTTGAAGAACCCTTGTTTAAAGAAGTGCATACTGCATTAACGTAGGTGGATATAGGAGAGAAGAAATGTGATGATTTGAGGCGAGGGTGAGGAGGAAGAGGGTAAGAAAAATGAAGGTGATTAGTTGAAAAGTAATAACAAACAAATATAATTAGAATATCTGTTACATTATATCCTTTAAATAAAGGCACTGTCTTTTGTTCACCATCGTAGTGGGATAGACTAGTGAATATATATTATCCTTTGGATATTAGACAGCTATCCCTGTATTCCTTTTATCCCTCGTGCTTGCCCCGTAGGGGGGGTATTGCCTGTAATGCTGTGGACAATACTTTAAGGGTTTTGGCGCCCCTTCGGCCCCAGCCACTAGCTTTTAGTTCTTCAACTATCTCTCTTTTCTTTCTATTTCCTTCCTGCTTGCTGTCTCACCTCTCTATCACCTTTTACTGGTGCTATTTGACCTCGCTGTTGCGCTACCTAATATCAATCAAATCCCTTGTGCTAGTAGTCCACCCTATTTATCACCTTCTCCCAAGCCCAGCTGTTTTTTTTTTCTTTTCGGCAAAAGACGGTTTAATTTTCTAACTCTTTTAATAATCATATTTGTCAATAAATTCATTAATATATTTACCAGGATTTTTTCTTCTAAACAATGCATTTCCTTAAAAATAATCGATGTTAAACTTAAATAGACGCCGCTATATGGCGTTTTCAATAAACTTGGTCTAATTTTATGCATAGGCTATATATATTACAGTATCTCTCAAGTAACTGGCAACCTTACACATCCTCCCTACTGTCTAATCCCTCTCTCGCTTGCCCTTCCCTCCTTTCTTACCGTTTATCTTTTCTTTCTCATATTTTTAACCTTCTCATTCGTTCTTAAAAAGTTTTAATGACATAGGCCTTTCTCCCTTATCACTTATAGTCCAATTATATGATTCGAAAAACTACGGCTGAGATTATGTTGTTGATCGCATTTTGGTTCTCAATATGTAGAGGTTGATTGATTGATTGATATTAAGCGCCGCAAGAGCGAGGTCATATAGCGCCAGAAAACGGTGATAGAGAGGTGAGACAGCAAGCAGGAAGGAAATAGAAAGACAAGAGAGATAGTTGAAGAACTAAAAGCTATTGGCTGGGGCCGAAGGGGCGCCAAAACCCTTAAAGTATTGTCCACAGCATTACAGGCAATACCCCCCATACGGGGCAAGCACGAGGGATAAAAGGAATACAGGGATAGCTGTCTAATATCCAAAGGATAATATATATTCACTAGTCTATCCCACTACGATGGTGAACAAATGACAGTGCCTTTATTTAAAGGATATAATGTAACAGATATTCTAATTATATTTGTTTGTTATTACTTTTCAACTAATCACCTTCATTTTTCTTACCCTCTTCCTCCTCACCCTTGCCTCAAATCATCACATTTCTTCTCTCCTATATCCACCTACGTTAATGCAGTATGCACTTCTTTAAACAAGGGTTCTTCAAATTACGGGTCCCGAATTCCTCCAAACTGGGTCGCAGGCTCACAAAATTAAATACATGAATAAAATAGAATAATAATGTTCGTGACAATAAAATAAATATGAAGTTCATACATGAATCCACCTAACATATTATTATAATCGAATATTCATATATTTAATTATCAATAAAACAAAATCATTGCACAAATATTAGCCTTCTTGAGAGAGAATGAGAGAGAGAGAGAGGGAGGAGTAGGTGAGGCAGTGTTTATAATTCTGGTTAGAATGCCTTTTTATCATAATTATTGCGTTTCAGTTTCTGGCCTTGTATTTTCTTAGGTTGATAATTCTGGTCATTTGTAAAAGATCTTTCTGTATGGGTCGCGAGAATGTTGTCATAGTAAAAACTGGGTCATGACTGAAAAAGTTTGAGGAACCCTGCTTTATACTATTGGTGATTCGATACCGTTCACAGTGTATGCTTCATTCTTTCCTCCTGACTCACGTCTTCTCTACATTACCTCCTATATAGCCCCGCTCACATTTCTCTCCTCCTCTCCCACTAACATCCCCCCTCCCTCCACCTGCAACTGTTACCAGATCCGACGAGGAACAAACCAAGTCGCTGGTGGATGGAGTGTGGACCCTTGATCTGTCCGGAGCTGTACTTATATAGTATGTTTCTATCCACAGTTATTGACATTTCCCTGATTTGTAAAGCATTGTATCTTGTTATTTAATTATGCAGGTTTTGTTAAATCAATTAACAAGGCTAAGATAATGTCCATACGGAAAATTATGCAAAGAAATTAAACTTAAACTGGTTTATTAAACAAGACAAATATATATAACTGTAATCTGTCTCCCTCTCCCTCCACTTACCTTACATACATACATACATATTACTCTAGTGTGACATTCAAACATACATACATATTACTCTAGTGTGATATATATACATACATACATATTACTCTAGTGTGACATACATGCATATACACATTCTAGTGTGACATGCATATATACACACATATTACTCTAGTGTGACATACATACATACTGAACAATGTGAACATAAAATATTTATCATAATAGAGATTAAGTACGTTGTATATATATATTATAAGAAGGTGACTGTGGATGAGAGCCAACGATAGTTTTGTTTATCTAACTCATTTCACCTATTAACCGAAATGTATTTATATTTAATCAGCCATTCACTGATATATCGGTTAAAGAAATACTTATTCATATATTGTGAGTCACTATAATGTAGTTAATATACCATATCATCAATAAAAGACCGAATAAATGAAATAATATCTTACCCTGACATAATCTAACAGGCTGGCGGGTTGAGGGGAAGGGCACGTATCATGGCCGCCAACCCACTTCCGGTGGTGACACACCAGGGGGGGGGGGGGGGGGGGGGGGGTTTGCGCGCTCTATGTGTATAGCTCTGTGGTTTTTATACTGTTTTTTTTTTACTGTTTTTTCCAAAGATTTGTTTCAGTTCGTTATGTTTTTGTCAGCCTGTTTTTTTATTTTATTGTTTTTTTTTCAAAGATTTGTTTCAGTTCGTAATGTTTTTTCCATTTTTTTTTCGTTTTTTTTCCAATTATTTGTTTCAGTGGCGTAATGTATGTTTTTATGTTTGTTTTTATTTCCAGCGTATTTTTCTGTTATTGCTTCTATCATTGGGAGGGTAAAAAGAACAATTATCAGGCCATTTATCTCTTTGAACACGAGGTGGATTTTTATTATTTGTTTTTATTATTTTTTTGTTTTGCTTACTACTGTTCTCGTACTTGAAATTCGTAGTACCCTAGATTGACAGCTTAGGGTTCATAGGATTTGCTCACTCTCTGTCTGTCTGTCTGTCTGTATCTGTCAATAAACTGCCTTGGGTGAGAGGGGGACACACAGCAGCAGCAATACTGTAAGTACATTAATACCATCCATTGTAGCAGCTTGACACCACGACAACAGTTATGGTGGTACCCAACTAAGCTACCCACCCACCCATCCCAATTATTATTCTAGCAGCTCATCATTCTGTTTACTGTATAGACCTGCCTCTACAATGATGCCACCACTACCACTACCAGCACTACTACTACCACTACCAACACCACCACTACCAACACCACTACTACTACCACCACCACCACCACTACTACTACTATCACCACCAGCACCACCACCACCAATACTACTACCACCACCACCACCAATACTACTACCACCACCACCACCAATACTACTACCACCACCACCACCACCACCACCACCACCACCACTACCACCACTACTACCATTACCACCACTACTACCACCACTACCACTACCACCACTACCACCACCACTACCACTACCACCACTACTACCACCACTACCACCACTACTACCACTACCACCACCACTACTACCACCACTACCACTACTACCACTACCACTACCACCACCATTACCACCACCACCACCACCACCACCACTACTACCACCACCACCACTACCAGAGAGAGAGAGAGAGAGAGAGAGAGAGAGAGAGAGAGAGAGAGAGATTGCTACTCCAGCATTCCTGCAAGCACCTTGTGGTGATAGGAGATATGAACCAGCACCTGGTAGCAAGGGATTTTGAGGAACTGCTGACCATGTATGGCCTTAGCAACCATGCTACCTTCCCCACCCACACCTCTGGCTCTTCCCTAGACCCCGTTATCACAGACCTCCCAGATGGCATCATCTCCTGCCGCCCCCTAGGAATGGTTGGCTCATCTGACCACTCGGCCGTCCTCACCACCATCAACACCACAGCAGACAACGATGAGGCCACCGCCCGCGTGAATTGGTTGTCGTCTCGTGGAGATTGGGACGGGCTGAGGAATAAACTGGACTCCACTGAATGGACTGAACTACTCCAAGGTGATGTCAACACACAGGTGGAGACCTTCACTAATCTCTTACTATCTATGCAAAAAAAATGCATACTTAGCCAAACTTACAAAACCAAGCCCAGAGACATGCCCTGGTTCGGCTATCACTGCAGGATAACTGCTGATAATAAGAGCAGGGCCTGGCAACGGTACGAGTCCCACCCCTCTCTAGCTAACAAAATTCTACACAAAGAAGCCTGCAAATCTATGAGACGTGTCCAAAAACAGGCCATACAATGCTGGAGGGAAGAACTAAGGACCAGGCTCAGTGGCCAGTCAGTGAGCAGTAAGGAGTGGTGGAGCGGAGTGAAGCAACAACAAGGCCTCTCCGCTGACAATACCATCCCACCGCTCACCAGGACTGACGGATCGGTGGCTGTGCGCAACAAGGACAAGGCCGATCTGTTAGCGGCACACTTCTCCTCCAAGATGACTGTGCCAGACCCTTCACGAGCCCCTCCGATGATTCCACCCCTCACCGGGGCCACCCTGGAGGCCCTTACAGTCACAGTGGAGGAGGTGAGGTACTTGCTGCAGCAGACTGACCCCAATAAGGCTCTGGGACCTGACAGCATCAGTCCTCACCTGCTGAAAAGATGTGCCACCCAGCTTGCCTCACCTCTGACGACCCTCTTCAACAACATCTTATCCTCATCCAAGTGGCCAACACAGTGGAAAGAGGCGAGAGTCGTGGCTGTACATAAGAAGAACTCCAAACAAAACCCAAAAAAAACTACCGCCCAATATCCCTTCTCTCCACTATAGGGAAAATCCTGGAGTCCCTCATCACCACAAAAATCACCACATTCCTCGAAGCTCACCATCTCCTCAGCTCCAAGCAATTTGGCTTCAGGCAGGGCCGATCAGCTGCTGACTTGCTTCTCCTGCAGTCTGCCTCATGGAACCATGCACTGGACAGAGGGATGGACACCTTTGTAGTGGCACTAGACATTGCCGGTGCCTTCGACAGGGTGTGGCACCAGGGCCTCACCGCCAAGCTGAGGAGCCTAGGTGTGAGTGGAGCGTTACTTCAACTCATCGAGGACTACCTACAGCATAGAGTCCTGCAAGTGGTGGTCAATGGACACACATCCAGCCAACAACCAATTAATGCCAGTGTGCCCCAGGGCAGCGTCCTTGGGCCTCTTTTATGGAATGTCTATTTCAATGACCTTCTCCAGCTTATTCCAGAGGCCCAGGCGTATGCTGACGACTGTACCCTTGCCTTCTCTGTGATAGACACGACTGGCAGGGAACAATCCACCGCATCAACCAGGCATTGGAGAATATTATTGCATGGAGCAATCATTGGCAGGTCATCCTGGCACCGGACAAGACTCAAGTAATGCTCATCTCTCGCAGGCAAGACATCAACACCCTGCCTGCACCAGAGATACAGCTGGAGGGCAGACTACTACCACTCCAAGACTCCATCTCCATCCTAGGAGTGGAAATCGATTCTGGCTTGTCCTACACCAGCCATGCCAAGAAAGTAGCCAAGAACGCAGCATGGAAACTAAGCTGTGTACGGCGCATCTCCCATCTCCTGGACGCCAAGGGGGTTGAAGTGCTGTACAAGGCACAGGTGCGACCCCTCATGGAGTACTCCCCGCTCACCTGGTCCTCCTGCCCACCTTCATATTTGGCTACACTGGATCGCGTCCAGAGAAGAGCACAGCGACTGGTGCAGAGCAGAGCACACCCACATGTGTTCAGCCAGCTCCAGCCCCTCCAGCAGCGCAGGGATGTGGCGGGCCTGAGTGTTATGTACAAGACTCACCATCTCTGCATGCCACACCTGGCAGCACTCAGACTCCCATCCCCTCCGCCACCCAGCTATGCCACCCACTTGGCTCCCTACAGAGAGGAGCAGGTGCTGGTGCCCTTCTCCCGGACAGAACATCACCTGCGGTCCTTCCTGCCCCCGTTACGGCCGTCTGTGGAATGAAATGGTCCGTCACACCGACCTCCACCACAGTGACTCCCTCCACAACTTTAAACGGGGAGTGAATACCTGGGTGAGCACCAAACCCAGGTAATAAAAATAACACATTAATTCAAATAGATTGTTAATGAACTTTGTATTATGCTGTAAAATGCTTGTACCTCACAGCTATAGATAGCTGTAGCCTCAACCCTACAGCTTTAGCTGATGAAACCCTGTAATGATGTTTAAATAAAAAAAAAAAAAAGAGAGAGAGAGAGAGAGAGAGAGAGAGAGAGAGAGAGAGAGAGAGAGAGAGAGAGAGAGAGAGAGAGAGAGAGAGAAGGGGGAGAAGGACAGAGGGGAGAGGGAGAAGAGAGGAGAGAAGGAGAAGGAGAGAGAGGGAGAAGGAGAGAGGGGAGAGAGGGGAGATGGAGAAGGAGAGAGGGGAGAGGGAGAAGGAGAAGGAGAGAGGGAGAAGGAGAAGGCGAGAGGGAGAGAGAGAGGGGGAGAGGGAGAAGGAGAGAGGGAGAAGGAGGAGAGGGAGAAGGAGTTACAAGGAGTTACAAGGAAAAGAAGTACCCTAGGGGACCTTACCATCCATACAAAGAGGGTACCTGTGGGTTTAGTTGCGCAAGTAGGCGACCGTCCTCGAATGTGTCATGTGAAACCATCAAGGAACACTCGCACAACGGCTTAAACACCTAGATGGTGGTTTAAGGCTTTGTCTAATCTGGACTTGAACTGATCCACAGAGTTGCTGTTGACTACATCAGCAGGAAGCGCGTTCCAAGTACCGCAGATGCTGTATGTAAAGAACTTACCACACAGATCACGGTTGTATCGCTTCAGTTCAAGTTTGTAGCCATGATTCCTGGTTGTGCCCTCACTGAGTTGGAAAATGTCCCTGTAGTCTACATTGTCAAAGCCTCGTAGTATTTTAAACACTTCGATAAGCTGACCACGCAGTCTCCGGGTTTCCAAAGAGAACAGATCGAGTTCTACCAACCGCTCTTTATAGCTCTTGTGTCTAAGAGAGGGTATAAGTTTGGTTGCCCTGGCTTGCACTCGTTCCAATCTAGCGATATCCTTTCGGTAAGAAGGACTCCAAAACTGGACTGCATACTCCAGGTGCGGTCGGACAAGGGAATTGTACAGACAAAGTACTATCTCCTTGTTCCGGTATCCAAACTGTCGCTTTATGTACCCTAACATCCTTTGGGCTTTCTTCTCAGCCTCAATACACTGCTTTGAGAACTTGAGGTCGCTGGTGATAGTTACACCCAAGTCTTTCTCAGTATCAGTGCTTACGAGAGCATTGCCCTTAAGGTTATACTCTGTTCGGGGGTTTCTGTGGCCTATATGCATA
The DNA here is from genome assembly GCA_033782935.1 of Petrolisthes cinctipes. Classification (NCBI taxonomy): domain Eukaryota; kingdom Metazoa; phylum Arthropoda; class Malacostraca; order Decapoda; family Porcellanidae; genus Petrolisthes; species Petrolisthes cinctipes. The sequence goes on along the minus strand of JAWQEG010002365.1, from coordinate 166,611 downwards.
ACTTTGCATTTGTTCACGTTAAATGGCATTTGCCACGTGTCAGACCACTCCCCGATCTTCCTAAGATCTTCTTGTAAGCGGGTAGTATTTCCTTCTTTCGCGACATTCATACCAAGCTTAGTATCATCGGCGAATTTGGAAATCTTGGCAACCATGTCACCATCCACGTCATTAACATAGATGATAAACAGTAGTGGTCCCAGAACAGAACCTTGGGGAACACCGCTAGTAACGGGCACCCACTCTGAAGCCTGTCCATTCACTACCACCCGCTGCCGTCTGTCACTTAGCCAGTTCTCTATCCAATTTGCCACATTTCCGTCTATGCCCAGTGCACGCACTTTCCGAAGGAGGCGGCGGTGGGGTACCTTATCAAAGGCTTTCTGAAAGTCTAAGTAGACAACATCGACCGCTTTATCCCGATCATGCTCACTGAAAACAAAATGGAAGAATTCCACCAGATTTGTGAGGCATGACCGGTGCTGCCGGAACCCATGCTGGGAACCCCTCAGTAGCAAATTTGATTCTAAGTGTGCTGTTATTTTGTCCACCATGATGCTCTCCATGAGTTTACAGACTATCGAGGTTAAACTGATGGGTCTGTAGTTTGACGGTTGGCTAGCATCTCCCTTCTTGAAGATAGGAGTCACCTCTGCCTCACGCCAGTCTCTAGGAACGCATCCAATCTGGATTACCCTGTTGAAGACCATGCACAGGTGCCGTGATACTTCACCATGCACTTCTTTCAACACTCTAGGTAAGAACCCATCCGGACCGGGGGACTTGTTTGCTTTTAATTCGATTATTTTTCTCTCGATTTCTTCTTGGGTGAAGACCATTGACTCCAACTTCTCACTGAAGGAGACCAAAGGTTCGGGAATGGGACCACTCTCCTCAGAGAACACTGAAGAGAAATACTCATTTAAGAGGTTAGCATTTTCTGCATCAGAGTGCATCAATGCTCCATCCTCATTCACCAAGGGACCGATCCTGCGTCGGATTGGTTTACGGCCATTCACATAACTGAAAAACTCCTTGGGGTTCTCTTTGCAGAGTCTAGCCACACGGACCTCCTCAGCACGCTTAGCCGCCCTTATTTTGGACTTCACGTTTCGATTCAGTCTTCTATGACCGTCAAAGTCCCCAGATGCCTTCGCTCGACGATACGCAGTTCTCCTCTCCCTTAGTAGGTTACGGATTTCCCGATTAAACCACTTAGGTTGAATGAACTTCTGACCTGTTCCCTTCAGAGGAATAAAGCGCGACTGAAGTTCCATGAAGGAAGACAAGAATGACCTCCACAGATCATCAGCACTCTCTCCCTCTTCTAGTTCCATTTCAGCAACGCTTTCACGAAGACCTGCAAAGTTCGCTCTCCCCATGTCTAATTTTCTATGCACCGGGGTCACGGACTCCATATTAGGGACTTTAACTGAAAATCTTATAAGCTTGTGGTCGCTTCCACCTATTTCTTCGTTTACAGAGAGGTCTTGAATGATGTCATCCTCTGAGGTGAGGACCAAGTCGAGTATGTTAGCGAGGGAGAAGGAGAGAGGGAGAAGGAGAGAGGGGAGAACGAGAGAGGGGACAGTGAGAAGGAGAGAGTGAGAA
>JAWQEG010002365.1:137500-160000 GCA_033782935.1 Petrolisthes cinctipes | reverse complement strand
GTCAGAAGATAGCAACAGGGCAGACGATAGCGATAGGAATGACGGTTTCATTCAAGTAATGAATGGAGCCAGGGCCAAGGTCAATAATAATATTGTAAAAAGCGCCATCAAAGTTAGCAATAGATGTGAACTATTAAACGATGAAGTTGGGGAGGAACCTAGTTTCTCCTTGGTGGGGGATAGTCTAGTAAGAGGCCAGGATAACGAGTTCTGTAGGGATAGGAAGAAAAAGAGGACAAATAGATGCTATCCTGGTCATAAGATAGATGATATTATAGAGAAGGTTGACTATCTAGTAGAAAACTCACCAGAGGATACAACGTTTGTGACAATAGTTGGCACAAACAACCTCCGGCTAGATGACACCGACACCATATTAGAAAAGTATAGGAAAATGATTAGGGAATTCACAAACAGGAGAAGGAAACTAGCAGTGTGTGGCATCATTCCTAGATATGATGTTGGCCCTGACTATTTTAGGAAAATGTCGGTCGTCAATCGTAGATTAAAGGCGCTATGTAGCAAGGATAATGCAGAGTTTTTAGATATCTGGCACCACTTTTGTAGGGATAGAACATTGTATAGTCGAGATGGCTTACATCTCAACAGTGTTGGTAAAGCGAGATTAGGAAGAGTGATAGGCGAATGTATAGATGAGATCGTAGCCTCTCAAGATGATGAGAGAAATGCCAACACTGAGGAAGGAGATAGACAGGAAGATAACGACAGGCAGGTAGAAACAGATAGGCAGACAGAAACAGAAACGGATACGGTGCCAGATCCAGAGGACAACTCCGAGCAGGATTTTCACTGAACACATCGCGTTCGGCTCCACTGATAAGACACGGGCGTAACAAATTAAACCTTATGTATACAAACGCAAGGACCATTATTGGAAAAAGAGACGAACTGCTTGCATACGTAAATGCCGAAAATCCCGATATAATTAATATAACAGAAACATGGTTAAATTTTAACGATAAACATTATTTGGCTGAAGTAGCTATCCCAGGTTATCAAGTTTTTGCTAACTGTAGGACACATAAAAAAGGGGGTGGAATTCTTTTATTCATTAGAGATAACCTGGGTAAAATCGAAATAAATAAAGACAAACACGATGCATATGATTCTATATACGTCAAACTCAAAGTAAATGGAAAACATTTAATCATCGGTACAGTATATCGTTCCCCCAAAACCACTACAGAACATGACAATTTGCTATACGAAGAGATAAAATCAGTAATAGAAAACAAAAATGCCATTATATGCGGTGATTTTAACCTTCCAAGAATAAACTGGAAACTTCAGTCAGGCAACAACGAAGGAAAACGTCCGTTGAAAGTCGTTCGTAAACTCTATTTAAATCAATTGGTACAAGAACCAACTCTAGATAATAATATCCTCGACCTTGTTTTAACAACAGACCTGGATTTAATCAGTTCATGCGAAGTCGGTGAGTCCCTTGCAAACAGCGATCACAGAATAATAAGATGTAACATAAATTGTAACACTATAATCTGCGAAAATAATCAGTTAGTACTTAACTATAAAAGAGCAAACTTTGACAATATTAGAAAAGAACTAAAAGAAATATTTTGGACAGAATTGTTAAATAATGAAGACGTCGATACAATTTGTAATATATTTACAGAGAAACTCCTGTCAATTGAAAAGAAACATGTACTGAGAATAAAGAAACGAACGAACAATCGCAAATCAGTTTGGATGACAAATGATATTCAGCTAACTATTAATAATAAGAGAAAGGCATATAAAGTATATAAACGTACCGATTCACCCATAGACTATAACAAATATGTAGATACAAAACGTAAGAGTAAAAGACAAATTAGACATGCCAAGCGTAACTATGAGAAAAGTATTGCCCCTGAGTCCAAGACAAATCCCAAGAAATTTTATCAGTATATCAGAAATAATAAAAACGTGAAACCAAGGATAGGGCCAGTACTAAACAAAAACAATGCCTTAGTTAATGGGAATAAAGATATTGCAACCGTACTAAATGAACATTTTAACTTCGTTTTTACAAAGGAAAATGAAATTAATTTGCCAGAACCTCCAAACTTTTCACAGGTAGCAGATGGTAATTAACTAGAAATTAATGAATTTACAGACGAAGAACTCTTAAAGTATCTAAAAACACAAGATCCTTTTAAAAGTGTAGGATGTGACGAAGTGTCCCCCAGACTATTACGTGAATGTCATAGAGAAGTTGTACAACCTTTAAAAATAATATTTAATAAGTCACTAAGCAAATGTAAAGTGCCAGCCCTTTGGAAAAAAGCCAATGTAACTCCTATATTTAAGAAAGGTAATAAAAGTCATGCCGGAAACTACCGCCCAATAGGCTTAACATCTGTTATAATAAAAATATTTGAAAAACTTTTGAGAGATAAAATAGTATCACATCTAGATGAGCAGAACTTAATTCTGGACTCTCAACACGGTTTCCGTAACAACAGATCTTGTTTAACAAATTTACTTGAGTATTTTAACTATATAAGCTGTAATGCAGACGAAAAAGTGCCAACTGATATTATATATTTAGACTTTCAGAAAGCGTTTGACACAGTACCACACAAGCGACTACTATTAAAGTTAAAAGCACATGGCTTGGGGGAACAGTTGTGTACATGGATTGGTGATTGGCTATTAAACCGCCGGCAACGAGTCGTAATTAATGGGGAAGCATCAGACTGGCTGGATGTTGTAAGTGGGATGCCACAGGGATCAGTGTTAGGTCCAACACTATTTTTAACATATATAAACGACTTAGAATGCGGACTTATCTCGAAAATATCCAAATTTGCCGATGATACAAAAATTGGGGGTATTGCAGAAAGCGTCGAAGACTGTGAAGCCATTCAGAGCAACCTAAACACACTGTCAGAATGGAGCGATAAATGGTTGTTGAAGTTTAATGCGGATAAATGTAAGGTGATGCATGTAGGTAATAACAACCTGAGACATAATTATAGATTACAAGGTTGAAATCTTGCAAAAGTAAAAGAGGAAAAGGATTTAGGTGTCATAATTAGTAGCGATCTAAAGACGAGTGCGCAGTGTTTGGCAGCAAGTAAAAAAGCAAATGTAGTTTTAGGCTAGATTGCTCGGAATTTTAAATATAAGTCACCAGAAGTAATAACACGCTTATATACATCTCTTGTTAGACCACACTTAGAATACTCAGTTCAACTATGGTCCCCTTGTTATATTAAAGATGCTAAAAGGTTGGAAAGCGTACAAAGAAGAGCAACTAAAATGATCCCTGGCATTCGTAATTTGACATACGAGGAAAGATTAATAAAGCTCAACATGTTTTCTCTAGAAAAACGTAGAACACGTGGGGACCTCATCGAAACTTTTAAAATCCTTCAAAACTTTGATAAAATTAATTATGAAAATTTATTCCAGGTCTGTCCCCAGTCCGGTACGAGAAATAACGGTTATAAATTAAGAGGACAACGTTTTAACACAGAACAGCGAAAGAACTTTTTCAATATCAGAGTCGTAAACTATTGGAATAAACTCCCGGCATCTGTAGTAGCAGCGAATACAGTAGAAACATTTAAAAATCGCCTCGATAAATATTTTCAAGAAAATGGGTATTAATATGTTTTATTGTATTTTTTTTTCTCATATAGTAGTGAGTACTGTAGATGTTAGAATCAGACTTCAACCACTTTCCCTACATGCCTATAAAATTTCCTTGTGCATTTTTTATAACAAGCAAGGTGTTATTTTCTATCTGTTTTTCCAACCGGGATATCCGGTGGGAGTGGTGGGTGGGGAGGAGCCTTGTCCTTTGCTATCCTTTCCTTCAACACGTAGTCTAGATTAGCATAGTTTAACAGGTAACCTAGTAAAAGGTCACTATGGACCTCCTGTTGCCTGTACTTCCTTTGTATTCCTTTGTTCCTCCTCCTCCTTCTCTTCCTCCTCCTCCTTCTCTTCCTCCTCCTCCTTCTCTTCCTCCTTCTCCTTCTCTTCCTCCTTCTCCTTCTCTTCCTCCTACTCCTTCTCTTCCTCCTTCTCCTTCTCCTTCTCTTCCTCTTCTCCTTCTCTTCCTCCTTTAATTCCTCCTCCTCCTTCTCTTCCTCCTCCTCCTTCTCTTCCTCCTTCTCCTTCCTTCCTCCTTCTCCTTCCTTCCTCCTTCTCTTTCTCTTCCTCCTTCTCTTCCTCCTTCTCCTTCCTTCCTCCCTCTTCGCTCTCCTTGTGATTTATTTATTTTCCTTTTCGACTTCCTCCTCTTCCTCTTCCTTCCTTTGGGTGGAGGGAGTGGTCTGTGGGGAAGAGCTTTCGTCTTTGCTATGTTTTCCCTCACCCTTTGTGGACTTATAGTTAGAACAGCATAATCAAGCAGCCTCAAAAGGACAGGAAGGCCTGTTGCTGTTTGTTGAATGTCCTTTGTATTCCTCCTAATTCTCTCTCTTGGTGTATTCCTTCTCACTATTTTCCACCTCTTTTATCTCCCTCCTCTCTCGTCACTCTCTTTCCTTCTCGTTGTCGACCTCTTTCCAGTTATTCTCACTTCTCCTTCTTTGTCTTCCTTCCCATTAGTTTTCCTTTCTCCTCCTTCCTCCTTTCTTCTCATTATATTCTTTATCGAACTCGTCCTCCTTGTCCTTCTTTCCTCTTTGCTCTGCTTCTCATTATCATTATCATTCTCCTCCTCCTCTTCCTCTTCCTCTTCAATATTCATGCACTTTTTTCTTCTCCTTTATCACCTCTTTCCGTTCTCGTTTCCTCAACTTCCTACTCCATGTCCTCCTTTTGGTTACTTTTCCTTCGTCTCCTCCTCCTCCTCCTATCACTACTTATTTCTCATCTTTCTAATTATTCTTTCTTATCCCCTCCTCCCTTTTTCATCCTTTTCCTTCTCATGATTCCTTCGTAGTGTATACCTTTTCTTCTCTATCTTTATCATCTCTTTCTCCTCTTGCTTATTCTTCTTCCCCATCTCCTTTTTATTTACTTTTCTATTCTTTACTCTGTTTCAAATCCTTAAATCCTACATCTCATCCTCATTATCATCATCATCGTCATCATTCTCTCTTCCTCTTCCCTCTTCCTCCTATTCTCTCTTCCTCTTCCCTCCTCCTCCTATTTTCTCTTTCTCTTCCCTCCTCCTCCTATTCTCTACTGTCCTCCTCTTCCTCTTCCCTCCTCCTCTTGTTCTCTCCTGTCCTCTTCCCTCCTCCTCCTATTCTCTCTTCCTCTTCCCTCCTCCTCCTCAGTCCAGACTGAAAAGGTGTAGTGATCACACACGTTTGACCTGCTCTGTCTCTGCGCCCTTGTTGCCTGGAAAGATCGTCTCAGCTCCAGAAAATTAAACGAACGTTGAGTAGAAATTAAAATTTTGGTATTTTTATCCTTCTATCCAGTTATTTAAGTAACGTAATATCTCTGTAAATTAGTGTATTATTTTTGTGTATATTAGTGTATTAACTTTGTGCATATATTAGTATATTAATTTAGTGCATATATTAGTATATCAACTTTGTGTATATTGGTGTACTAATTATTGTATCCTGACACACCCTACTCCCATTCCTAAATTCCCAGGGGAATACCTTTTCGTACCTGCTTAAACTTCTTATCCTTTTCCGTTTCTACCTGGCCTTCCCTTCTCTCTGATAGTCCCTACATCCTGCCAGTCCTAATCTACCTTCACACACCTCACCTTGCACTGCCTTGCCTTTCCCTCTCGTTTCTGCCCTTTTCTTCTCTCCTTTTCATCCACAAACTCTAAAGCCCAAACTCTCCCTAGAATTCACACATAACCAACACCATGCCTCATGCAACTCGATACATGTGCCCTTTGTGTTCAGGACAACTCCTGCTCGAGTTGTTTCTTGACCAAGATAGTCAAAACAGTTGCCTGTTTTGTTATAACAGGGAGAAGATCTTGGCCGAGGTTAGGGAACTTAGGAAAGAAGTTGCCACTTTGAAAAGACAACTTCAGGTAAAGGGTGACGATACTACTGTAAATAGTGACAGAACAGATGATAGCAGCAGGTCAGAAGATAGCTACAGGGCAGACGATAGCGATAGGAATGACGGTTTCATTCTAGTAATGAATGGAGCCAGGGCCAAGGTCAATAATAATATTGTAGAAAGCGCCATCAAAGTTAGCAATAGGTATGAACTATTAAACGATGAAGTTGGGGAGGAACCTAGTTTCTCCTTGGTGGGGGATAGTCTAGTAAGAGGCCAGGATAACGAGTTCTGTAGGGATAGGAAGAAAAGGAGGACAAATAGATGCTATCCTGGTCGTAAGATAGATGATATTATAGAGAAGGTTGACTATTTAGTAGAAAACTCACCAGAGGATAAAACGTTTGTGACAATAGTTGGCACAAACAACCTCCGGCTAGATGACACCGACACCATATTAGAAAAGTATAGGAAAATGATTAGGGAATTCACAAACAGGAGAAGGAAACTAGCAGTGTGTGGCATCATTCCTAGATATGATGTTGGCCCTGACTATTTTAGGAAAATGTCGGTCGTCAATCGTAGATTAAAGGCGCTATGTAGCCAGGATAATGCAGAGTTTTTAGATATCTGGCACCACTTTTGTAGGGATAGAACATTGTATAGTCGAGATGGCTTACATCTCAACAGTGTTGGTAAAGCGAGATTAGGAAGAGTGATAGGCGAATGTATAGATGAGATCGTAGCCTCTCAAGATGATGAGAGAAATGCCAACATTGAGGAAGGAGATAGACAGGAAGATAACGACAGGCAGGTAGAAACAGATAGGCAGACAGAAACAGAAACGGGTACGGTGCCAGATCCAGAGGACAACTCCGAGCAGGATTTTCACTGAACACATCGCGTTCGGCTCCACTGATAAGACACGGGCATAACAAATTAAACCTTATGTATACAAACGCAAGGACCATTATTGGAAAAAGAGACGAACTGCTTGCATACGAAACATGGTTAAATTTTAACGATAAACATTATTTGGCTGAAGTAGCTATCCCAGGTTATCAAGTTTTTGCTAACTGTAGGACACATAAAAAAGGGGGTGGAGTTCTTTTATTCATTAGAGATAACCTGGGTAAAATCGAAATAAATAAAGACAAACACGATGCATATGATTCTATATACGTCAAACTCAAAGTAAATGGAAAACATTTAATCATCGGTACAGTATATCGTTCCCCCAAAACCACTACAGAACATGACAATTTGCTATACGAAGAGATAAAATCAGTAATAGAAAATAAAAATGCCATTATATGCGGTGATTTTAACCTTCCAAGAATAAACTGGAAACTTCAGTCAGGCGACAACGAAGGAAAACGTCTGTTGAAAATCGCTCGTAAACTCTATTTAAATCAATTGGTACAAGAACCAACTCTAGATAATAATATCCTCGACCTTGTTTTAACAACAGACCTGGATTTAATCAGTTCATGCGAAGTCGGTGAGCCCTTTGCAAACAGCGATCACAGAATAATAAGATGTAACATAAACTGTAACACTAAAATCTGCGAAAATAGTCAGTTAGTACCTGACTATAAAAGAGCAAACTTTGACAATATTAGAAAAGAACTAAACGAAATAATCTGAACAGAATTGCTAAATAATGAAGATGTCGATACGACGTGTAATAGATTTACAGAAAAACTCCTGTCAATTGAAAAGAAACATGTACTGAGAATAAAGAAACGAACGAACAATCGCAAATCAGTTTGGATAACAAATGAAATTCAACCATACAAATGAACATTTTAACTTAGTTTTTACAAAGGAAAATGAAATTAATTTGCCAGAACCTCCAAACTTTTCACAGGTAGCAGATGGTATAAACTAGAAATTAATGAATTTACAGATGAAGAACTCTTAAAGTATTTAAAAACACAAGATCCTTTTAAAAGTGTAGGATGTGACGAAGTGTCCCCCAGATTATTACGTGAATGTCATAGAGAAGTTGTACAACCTTTAAATATAATATTTAATAAGTCACTAAGCTAATGTAAAGTGCCAGCCCTTTGGAAAAAAGCCAATGTAACTCCTATATTTAAGAAAAGTAATAAAAGTCAAACCGGAAACTACCGCCCAATAGGCTTAACATCTGTTATAATAAAAATATTTGAAAAACTTTTGAGAGATAAAATAGTATCACATCTAGATGAGCAGAACTTAATTCTGGACTCTCAACACGGTTTCCGTAACAACAGATCTTGTTTAACAAATTTACTCGAGTTTTTTAACTATATAAGCTGTAATGCAGACGAAAAAGTGCCAACTGATATTATATATTTAGACTTTCAGAAAGCGTTTGACTCAGAACCACACAAGCGACTACTATTAAAGTTAAAAGCACATGGCTTGGGGAACAGTTGTGTACATGGATTGGAGATTGGCTTTCCTCTTTAGGCCTACTCCCTTCCTTCCTTCCTTCCTCCTCCTCTTCCTCCTGCTTATCCCCCCTTCCCTCCTTTACTCCCTTCCTTCCCTCCTCACCACCTTCTACGAACCACTAATAACAGCAAGCAAAACAAATTACAGAACTGTGTCTGCAGAGAGAGAGAGAGAGAGAGAGAGAGAATATATATATATATATATATATATATATATATATATATATATATATATATATATATATATATATATATATATATATATATATATATATATATATATATATATATATATATATATATATATATATATATATATATTTATATTTATATTTATGACCGACCGTATCGAAGGAATACTAAGAGAGGAAAAGTGAAATATCTCACTGCAATCCTCTTACCCTGGGCATTGAAGACCCCGTGATGTAGTCAGAAAATTGGAGGTTAGTGAGTCCTTCAAATAATGCCACGAAACACACACTTACTGTACAGTCGGCGGCAAAAGTCCTGTCGTCTCACATGCTTCACCTAAGCACGCGTTATTGATAGACTCGAGATTATTAGGTGTAGAAAACGTGCTTATTTCTCGAGTCCATGAATTCTGTGAGACTCGTTGAAGCAGGTGAGGCGACAAGACTTCTGCCGCCGACTGTACTGTACATTGAAGGAGCTGGTTTCGTGGTATAGTCAGGAGGGATTAGAAGCCACCTGGTCCCATACACGAACACACGATCCGTTGCTCCATAGCGCTAAGTACCGTGGGTTTGACATTACACATCAGGGTGATCTAGGGTTTATGTGAAGGTCAACTGTACTGGTGGAAATGGAAGGCTTTTGGTGCCACTAACTAACCTATGCCACGAAATACACTACTGTATCTCATTCTTCTTATAATTATGGTATTTACTGATCATTATTCCCAATTCTTTTTAAAAACATAATCTTTATAACTCTATGTAAATGTAGTCATTAATTAAATAAATAATTTTTCATGATGAAACAGCCTCCCAACAAAGTTTGTACATACAGTAGCCTAATGGGACTCAGGAAAAGTCAGCATAATGAAATAACATGATGACATAAAACTGAAATACACACCCTTTGGGGGAAAGTTTAATTACTGAGTAAACTGAAACTTGAATTAATAAAATGGTCCATAACGAAGAAGGTTACTGCATAATATAGGAGAATAATGCAAGATTACAGAAAAACTATAGATATACTATACTTCAGTGGCTCAGGGAGTTTCCCTCAAAATGATAAAATAACTATTAATCAAAAAATAAAAATAATAATAATAATAATAATTTTCCTATACAGTATTTCAAGTTATTGTGCAACTTGAGTGCAGCATCATTCATATCATATATCTCTCACCAAGCCATATACAGTAAACCTTTGCCAGTAAAAATAGACCAACTAAAGGCTATAGTACAGTAACAGTACAGTAAACAAATAGCACACTTCAAAATCAAGAATAAAATCCGTGAACACTTTAAAGCTTCCCAACCAACCACATTTGTAAGGCTTCATTATTTTCCAAAAGCTGAGTATCCGCATTCACAAAATCTATCCAACAGCAAGATAATGATGATCACTGTATAGTTTACTCACTAAATTCATTAAATAATTCACCCAGAAGTCATTTAAACGACTAACATTCTTTCGTTTGCGTGCTTACAAACCAATACCAACCACTGTGGAATCGACCCATAGTTTCATAATAATACTCAACTACACAGTCTATTCACAAAGGCAGCTGGTCATCACTCATATACTGAACTGCAGAACCAATAATCTCCTTACATTACAATACTACTTAGTGTTAAAAGGTTCGAGTCTGAGTGCCAGTGTAATGATAAGCCTACAGTACCCAACATACTGTACTGTACTTTTACACCAATACTGTACCGTTGTTTTTTACTTGGTGGAATTAAAGGACAGTAGTAACATTAACCATTTTTGTATAGTTCACTAGGGGACAGTTCAATCATTTTGGGAATTAAAGGACAGTAGTAACATTAACCATTTTTGTATAGTTCACTAGGGGATAGTTCAATCATTTTGGGAATTAAAGGACAGTAGTAACATTAACCATTTTTGTATAGTTCACTAGGGGACAGTTCAATCATTTTGGGAATTAAAGGACAGTAGTAACATTAACCATTTTTGTATAGTTCACTAGGGGACAGTTCAATCATTTTGGGAATTAAAGGAGAGTAGTAAACGTAAACCATTTTTGTATAGTTCACTAGGGGATAGTTAAATCATTTTTGAGCATGATCAGTTTAAGGACCCTGTGATCGTGTATGAAATTCAAATTTGGAGGCTTCTGATTCCTCCTACCTTTGCCACGAAACAAGCTCCTTCCATATAAATGATGTTCGTGGCAATGTTTGAAGAACTCAATTATCTCCAATTCTCTTACTACATCACAGGGTCCCATAAGACGAGATTAAACTAACTAATGGCGTAGGCTAGTTGTCTATTGTATGGAAAAACCTTACGTAGGCTACCGCTCCTGGGACTACATTTCGTGTTTTCCTTACAATGCAACACTCTCTCTGTTGAACCACATGGCATATTATAAAGTGAATGACAAATATAATTATAAAAGAGTGCATTATAAATGGAATTAAATGCTGGTAAAAAGTTTATGCCGGATGCCGATTTCACTCATCGCGCTGCAATAAACAGTTATTAATTAATACACTTGTTAATTTTTCTTACCTTTAATACTTTGTGCACCCTCCATGACGTCTCTTCACTTTCCTCAGTCGCTTGGGTAGTGATTGGGTAAGTTTTTGTAGGGTTACAGGTGATATATTTACCCAAGACTCCCCAGTTGCAGCCTCGAGCTTATGAACGGTGCCGACGTCCTTGCCTATTAAATCCCGTTTTATTATGTGCCACTGGTTCTCTATGGGGTTAATATCGGGACTGTTTACAGGCCAGTCATTAATAAACTAGGAAAATCTGTATATGAGTTTCACGAGGCAAATATTTACAATTTATGTATATTTAAGGGGGGTGGGGGGGTTTAGGGGGGTCCGGGAATAATGTGACAGGCTTGGGGGGGGGGGGGTTTGGGGGTGCGGGAGTAGGGGGGTAGAAAGCCTGTCCCCATATTCCCGCACCCCCTTAAACCCACCCACCCCCCTAAACCCCCACCCTAAGCCTGTCCCACTATTCCCGCACCCCCCTAAACCCCCCCCAAGCCTGTCCCCATACTCCCGCACCCCCCTAAAACCCCCCCCCCCCACCAAGCCTCTCCCACTACTCTTGCACCCCCCTAAACCCCCCCCCCCCCACCAAGCCTGACCCCCCCCGGCACCCCCCTTAAGTAGGGGACAATGTAGTGTATTCGTGTGTAATGAATGTAATTGGCGATTGCACTTACTTTCGGCAGAATAGGCTTTCGAAAAATCGCGACCGCTTTTGAGACTAATAAGTCCAGAGAAGCAACACCACACCATTAAATTAAATTATCCTGGTGTTTTACAGTACCGTGAATGTAGCAAGGGTCAAGAGGTATGTCACTACCCTTGTCACGATACACATTACCATCTCTATAACTAGTCACTGAGAAAGTTGTCTTATCACTTCATAACACATAACACTCCAAAGTCGACCCTGTCCCTATGCCTCCTTTGTACAACAGAGGTGGTTTAATCACGGCCCGTCGACTGGTGTAGCCAAAATTTTGAATAGACCGCCTAAACGATTTTACAGACATTTTCTGAAACAGTCCTTTACAATACGAGATGTAATGTGAAGATTCTTTTCTAACTCCCCCCTCACAATATTCGGTATTTATTGAAAGAATTACCGTTTTGTAGCAGTGTTGCCAGATCCAGCTAGGTCCCAGTATTTTGCCCTGGTCATTTTCTGTACTTTACCACGATTATTTCCCGGTAGTTTGCCCAGGTTAGGTCCCGGTAGTCTGCCCAGGTTAGGTCACGGTAGTCTGATGCGGTCTAGGTTAGGTTAGGTCAGGTCAGGTAAGGTCAGGCTAATTTCAAAATGCCCCATTTGAATATGCCCTATCTTGGAAATGGAGCATTTGCAGAGAAAATGCCATAGAAGAAAATAGTCTTAGAATGGTCTAAATAAGTGGGTAAGGAAGGTAGAAAAACCATACCCAATAACGGTAATTCATTCAATATTTACCCAATATTCTTCTTTCCACGATCAGAAATTTTTCTTGGCCTACCAGAGCGACATTTCTGAGTTACGAGTATAAAGTTATCTACCAACTCAAGCACCAACTGAACGTTCTGATACACCTGTTTTGTCTATTTCCTTAGTCTGGTGGCCTGTATCTTTTAGTGCGACAATCTTGGAGATGATATCCTGTGTTAGCTGAGCACGGCGAGGCATGATAATTAATGACACCACAACACAGTGCACGAATATCCAGAAAACACGGTAATTGAATGGGCTCACAGAACATGGTAGTCCTCCTCTTACTGAGGCGAGGGAAACACTGTGGATTAGAGATGTAAGACTCGCGAGTCAATCGTTCAAATTGAACGACTCCTTTCATTGAATCGGGACTCACGAGTTACTTGTAGAACTCGACTCGATTCGACTGACCTAGGAATCTCGCACGCGCGGCAGCGGTGGTTCCAGTACTATCCGACTCAGCCCGAGTTTTTTTTTACCACGATATGTAGAATGTTCTTCAAACAGGTCCATAATCTAATGCAAATCTATAGCGAGTGGGAGGGAGTTGGCAACATTCAATAATTCACCGGGTAATGAGCGAGTGAGTACAACCTACTCCATACTCGGCTGGCTAGTAGTCTGCTGTCTTTCTATCTATATGTCGGTGTGTCTGTGTGTGTGTGTGTGTGTGTGTGATTTTCATGTTTTCTCTCTCACAGCTCTCTCGTAAATTCCTCCCCCCTCCCCCCCCAGTATATCTCTCTCTCTCTCTCTCTCTCTCTCTCTCTCTCTCTCTCTCTCTCTCTCTCTCTCTCTCTCTCTCTCTCTCTCTCTCTCTCTCTCTCTCTCTCTCTCTCTCTCTCTCTCTCTCTCTCTCTCTCTCTCTCTCCTCCTCATTCTTCCATTTCCTACTTCATTAGGACTTGAGGGAGGAAGGGGGTATGCTTTTTATTACCCTGTTTGTCTGTATGTCTGTGATTTTTTTTCTTCACTCGTTCGTTTCATTATCTCCCTTCTCTCTTTCCTTCTTGTCATCTCCTCTTTCTCTTCCTTTCCTTCATGCTCTCTTTACCTTCATGTCTCTCTCTCTCTCCTTTCTTTCTTTCTGTTCTTAATTATCTCTCTCACTTTTATCTTCCTCTTCCTCTATCGCCCCTTTCGTTACTTATTCTCTTCTTCTCTCTTCCTTTATTCTCTTACACCAAATTATTATTATTATTATTATCATCTTCCTCCTTTCTCTTCGTTCTCTCTTCCTTTCTTCATCTCTCTTAATTAATCTCACTTTCCTCTCTTCCCTTCTTTCGTTTTTTTTTTCCCATCATCGACTTCTACTTTCACTTGTCTTTTTTTCTCCTTTATTTCCATTCCCCCCTCTTCCTTTCTTCTTATCTTTGTTCAATCTCGCCTCTCCCCTCTTTCATTCCATACCTTTCCCTCTATTGTATTCTCATCTTCGTTATAACTCTCTCTCTCTCTCTCTCTCTCTCTCTCTCTCTCTCTCTCTCTCTCTCTCTCTCTTCTCAGTTTTCCATTTCTCCTTTAGCCTCTTTCTCATTTTACTTCATTTTTATCCTATCATTCCTTTTTCTTTCTATCTTCTGTCTTTTATCTATTTCCTTTCAATCTTTTCTACTTCTTACTATTTCTATTCTTCATATTTTTCCTTTTCTCATCTTCCTTCTCTTTCTTCTTCTCCTCTGCATCTTTTCTTTTTCCCTTTTCCTATATTTTTCGTCTTTTTCTTTCCCTTCTTTCCTCCTCTTTCTCCATTTATTCTCTCTTTCTCTCCACTATTATTTCCTCCTTCCTCATCTCCTTCCTTTTAACTTTTTTCGCTTCCTAATTATTATCTTATGTATGTATTATATTTCTTGCTCCCTCCTCCCTTCCATTATTCAGTTTCTTCTACTACTTCTACGTTCTTTATTCACGTCTCTCTCTCTATCTCTCTCTCTCTCTCTCTCTCTCTCTCTCTCTCTCTCTCTCTCTCTCTCTCTCTCTCTCTCTCTCACACACAAATTTCCATCATATTCTCATTCCTCTTTCACCTTTTTCTCTCCCACCAATTCTTTATTCACCTCCCCTCTCTCTCTCTCTCTCTCTCTCTCTCTCTCTCTCTCTCTCTCTCTCTCTTGTGTCCTCCCCACCACTAATACCCCCTCATCTCATTCATTCACTCCACACTTTTACACCCAATAAGCTCACCCTCCCTTCCTAATTACCTACTGTTACGACCATTGTTTTTAGTATAAACTATTGTTAATAATGTTAAGAGTCAGTGAAGCTGGGGTTGGGGTAGTTGGGTGTGTGACCTGGTGTTTCATATCTCAGAGCTCGTGGAGCTCTGAGTTTACCAGGTAGGCATAGTGTTGGTGTTAGGCAGTAGGCCTCTTCCCTCCAACAGAGTAACATCTCTCTCCTGGAGCTCCACAACTGGTGAGACTGACGTATTGTAAACTCAGGATTGTCCACAGCATTATAGGTTTAAGTTTATAGGTTTAAATTTATAGGTTTAGTTTATAGGTTTAAGTTTATAGGTTTAAGTAGTTAAGATATGTGTTTGAGTAACGATTCACTGGTGAGTGAAATTCTATTTAATTATTTGTTTCCGTTGTGCATATTTGTGGTTATATTACAATATATTTATAAATTTACTAAAGTATTTTGTGTATATCCCATAACGTCTAGTCACGCCGACTGAACCTGGAGACACGTAGTGTTGCGTTAGAGTCGGTCGTAACACTACCTACCTTCTTACTAACGTGCCTCCTATGCCTACCTACCTACCTACCTGGCTATCTACCTACTTACCTATATACCTACTTACTCTTTCTCCTCTTCCTCTTCCCCTTTATAGTCTCCTGTTTCTCGTTCCTTTCTCCTCCTCTTCCTCTTTCTTTGTCCTTCATCTCCTCCTATTTCCCATTTCCTTTTCCTCCTCTTTCCCTTCTCCTCCTCCTTTTTTTTTTTCCTCTACTCTGTTCCTTATTTTCATTCTCCTCTTCCTCTTTTCCTTCTCCTCCTCCTTCTCTTTTCCTCCTCTTTTCCTTCTCCTCCTCCTCTTTCCCTTCTCCTCCTTCTCTTTTCCTTCTCCTCCTCCTTCTCTTTTCCTTCTCTTCCTTTTTTCTGTTTTCCTGCTCTCCTTACCCTTCTCCTTACCCTCATATAAGTAAATATGTTGGTTCATTCAAAGACCATTGCTAGGACTCACCTCCTTCTCTACCTTGCCTTCTCCTCCTCTTCCTTTACTCCCACCTCCTCTTCCTCTTCTTTCTCCTTCATTTTTTCATTCATGCAATTCTTCAGCCTCCTTCTCCTCCTCCTCTTTCCTCATCATTTTTGCTTCATTCCTCTATACGCTTCCCAATTCACCTCTTCCCCAATCCCTACCTAATCCAACCACCCCTCAGATCTTCCAATCCAACCAACTTCTTTGTCTAAAATTCACTCATCCATATCCCAATCCGGACAGCCAATCTCTCCCAATCTTCCCCATACAGACATAGATACCTACATACCTAATACTCCACACCTCTCATACATACATACATACATACATATATACTGTACATACATACATACATACATAACACTCCACACCTCTCATATATACATACATACATACCTAATACTCCACACCTCTCATACATACATACATACATACATACATACTCCACACCTCTCATGCATACATACATGCCTACATACCTAATACTCCACACCTCTCATACATACATACATACATACATACATAGCAGGGTACAACTTTTCATAACACAACACAGTATAACACAGAGCAATACACCACAACACAGCATCGCGATTACAGCAGCATAGCACACCATAACTGCATAACACAACACAGCACAATAAAACAAAGTGTGAAACAAAACACAACACACCATAACACAACACAGCACACCATAACACAACATAGTACAGCATAACACAACACAACACACCATAACACAACACAACACAACACACCATAACACAACACAACACACCATAACACAACACAACACACCATAACACAACACAGCACAGCATAACACAACACAGCACACCATAACACAACACAACACAGCACAGCATAACACAACACAGCACACCATAACACAACACAACACAGCACAGCATAACACAACACAACACACAATAACACCATAACACACTGGACAGGTAAAGTGTGAATAGTGTGTGTGTGTGTGTATGTGTGTGTGTGTGTGTGTGTGAGGGACAGGTGTGAGAGACAAGTGTGTGAGGGACAGGTGTGTGAGGGACAGACAGGTGTGTGAGGGACAGGTGTGTGAGGAACAGACAGACAGGTGTGTGAGGGACAGGTGTGTGAGGGACAGACAGGTGTGTGAGGGACAGGTGTGTGAGAGACAGGTGTGTGAGGGACAGACAGGTGTGTGAGGGACAGGTGTGTGAGCGACAGGTGTGTGAGGGACAGACAGGTGTGTGAGGGACAGGTGTGTGAGGGACAGACAGGTGTGTGAGGGACAGGTGTGTGAGGGACAGACAGGTGTGTAAGGGACAGGTGTGTGAGGGACAGACAGGTGTGTGAGGGATAGACAGGTGTGTGAGGGATAGACAGGTGTGTGAGGGACAGATGTGTGAGGGACAGACAGGTGTGTGAGGGACAGGTGTGTGAGGGACAGGTGTGTGAGGGACAGACAGGTGTGTGAGGGACAGGTGTGTGAGGGACAGACAGGTGTGTGAGGGACAGGTGTGTGAGGGACAGGTGTGTGAGGGACAGGTGTGTGAGGGACAGACAGGTGTGTGAGGGACAGGTGTGTGAGGGACAGGTGTGTGAGGGACAGGTGTGTGAGGGACAGACAGGTGTGTGAGGGACAGGTGTGTGAGGGACAGGTGTGTGAGGGACAGGTGTGTGAGGGACAGACAGGTGTGTGAGGGACAGACAGGTGTGTGAGAGACAGGTGTGTAAGGGACAGGTGTGTGAGGGACAGGTGTGTGAGCTGAATGTTTGCTTGGGCGAAAAGAGAGAGAGAGAGAGAGAGAGAGAGAGAGAGAGAGAGAGATACAATATACACCAAGCTTTTACACGACTATGTCCTTTATTATCAGCAACTTAATTAAATGTATACTGGTGGTCATAGAACATTATCCATCCTCCTTTACACCCCTCTACTGTCCATCTGGCTGGTTCCTTTATACTCGGTCATTAACATCTACATTCCAGTCTCCACCCCCAAGTTTCTATTTCCTCTCGTCCCCTTCAACCATTGAGTGTGAGTGTGTGTGTGTGTGTGTGTGTGTGTGTGTGTGGTGTGTGTGACTTGCCGTGCACAAAGGTGAGGTGGGAAGTGCAGGTGAAAGAGAGACGAGGGGAGAGGGAGATGGATAGAGGGCGAGCTATATTTTTAATGACCACAACTGAACATCACCTTATCTTGGTTATATAGGTCGATCCAGAAAGGTGAAGGTGGATGCCGAGGTAACTTGAAGGAAAAGGTCATCATCGCTAACCTGTGTCCTTTATACATAATGAAGAGGGAACGAGAGGAAAGCCAACCAGTCGTCAGGTCTACAGGTTTATTAGCATGAGTTTTGAAGGTTCCTGTGTCAATGGGAAACTTATATTAATTAACACCTTTAAAACAGTGATATAAGCTATGGTGTAGTGTTGTTGTTGTTGTTTATCAGTAAACACGATGATGATAACAGAGATAAAAATGGGGGAAAGAAGATGACGAATGGGACAGAGAAGGGCACTGATGGTAACAAGAGATATAGATAGATAGAGTGACAAGGAAATAGAAAAGAGTACAAAAGAGGCCATGAATAAAGTATAGAGCAGAGAAAATGAGGGAGAATTAGAGAAACAGAACAAATAGAACGAAAGAGAGAGAGAGAGAGAGAGAGAGAGAGAGAGAGAGAGCACGAGAGTGAGAGTAAATGAGAGAGAGGCAAGGTCAGACAGAATGAGGGAAAAACAGAAAAGACGTATCCTAAAAACATTTACAGAAAAGAGATGCTGGTTGATGGAGAAAATAAATAATGGCAGAGAGATGCCCAGAGAACGTGTAACAGGCAGAAAAAGAAGAGAAGCAAAGAGAGAAACAAAAGGAGAGGGTAAAGACTCGGAGGGAAAGTAAAAGACAGAAAGAAAGGTGTGAGATAACAAACAAAGGATGGGAAAGTGAGAGAAAGAGAGACAGTCACACAGAACGGGAGGGTGAAGATCTGGAAAGAAAGTAAAAGGCAAAAGGAGAGAGAGAGAGAGAAAGAGAGAGAGAGAGAGAGAGTTAAGGCATGGAGTTGCAGTGTGGGCCAGATTACCATGGGGAAGGCAATCATGGCCTCCACACTAACACCAGAGAGACTCACTTGCAAAACTTGTGTAATTTGAAACTCGCGAATTTGGAAACCCATGAAATGTAAAAATCTGTGGAGCTCGAAAACCATGATTTTTGAAACCCGAAAATATAAAATCAACAAATTATTTAACTTACAAATATGAAACTCAGTGAATTATGTAATCCATGAAAAGTTGAAACTTATGACAGGTGAAATATGAAACCCCTGAATTTATTAACAGAAAAATATGCAAACTGTGACAATAGAAACCAGTGAAAAATATAATCCTTGAAATATGAAGCCCATATTCTTTAAAAGCTTTACATTTAAACCCATAAAGGTCTTGAAATCTGAAAATCCTGACCATTTGAAAACTGTGCATAACTCAATGTAGTATGTTCAACCAGTGACTGG
This sequence comes from Petrolisthes cinctipes, assembly GCA_033782935.1. Classification (NCBI taxonomy): domain Eukaryota; kingdom Metazoa; phylum Arthropoda; class Malacostraca; order Decapoda; family Porcellanidae; genus Petrolisthes; species Petrolisthes cinctipes. The sequence continues at coordinate 140,690 of JAWQEG010002365.1, read as the reverse complement.
TAGTATTCATATGGGTGGTGGTGGTGGTGGTAGGGAGAGTAGTGGTGGTGGTGGTGGTAGTGGTGGTGGGGAGAGTAGTGGTGGTGGTGGTGGTGGGGAGAGTAGTGGTGGTGGTGGTGGTAGGGAGAGTAGTGGTGGTGGTGGTGGTAGTGGTGGTGGGGAGAGTAGTGGTGGTGGTGGTGGTGGGGAGAGTAGTGGTGGTGGTGGTGGTGGTGGTGGTGGTGGTGGTGGGGAGAGTAGTAGTGGTGGTGGTGGTGGTGATGGTGGTAGTGGTAGTATTTGTGGTGTTGGTAGTCCTATACTGGTGGTATTTGCAGCGACCATAGTGTTGATGGTGGTAGTGGTGATAGTAGTCATAGTGGTGGTAGTGATGATAGTAGCCATAGTGGTGGTAGTGGTGATAGTGGTGGAAAAATGCTTGGAGATCGTAGAACAGTCCCTTCTTAAATTACTAAGAGCCTTGTAGGTTGTGAGTTTTAATTAATTAATTAAGCCGTGTATTAAGGTGTGAACCATTGGGTGTTTTCCTGGGACATTTGAATTATCTGACATTATTCCAAGTATATCATCAAAATCGTAGGTTGTTGCTTTAAGATAACTGGAACGATCAACAGCAATAATTGGACATAAAAGTGTTTCCACCCAACAAGAAGAATCATTTAATTTTATATGTGGACGTGAAGAGCAGCAGTTCAAAGGACAAGACTCTATGATATAATGTCTGGTGGTCCAAGTTAATTAATATATACCCAGTTACAGTATTCTCCCTGTATTGTACTCTCCTTTCCTCTTACAAGTATACAGGGCGAGTAGAACTATTTGGATACAACACAGACTCTTGCAGATCAACAATTGGGTCACCTCTAACTTGAAAATCCTTTGTAAACTCTACCCTTTTCCCTGACACCTTCCCCATGCTCTTTTCTCTCTCCTCATTTTCCCTGTTCATTTTTCCTCCCATTTTCCCTGTTCATTTTTCCTCCCCCTTCTCCATGCTCTTTCTCTCTCCCCATTTTCCCTGTTTATTTTTCCTCCCCCTTCCCCATGCTCTTTTTTCCTTGCTCCTTCTCCCAGCTCTTTTTCCCTCTCCCTTTCCCCTGCTATTTTTCCCTGCCCCCTTCCCCATGCTCTTTTTCCCTACTCCTTTCCCCCTGCTCTTTTTTCCCTGCTCTTTTTCCCTGCCCCCTTCCACCTGCTCTTTTTTCCTTGCTCCTTCTCCCTGCTCTTTTTCCCTGATTTCTTTCCCTTGCTCTTTTTTCCCTGCTCCTTCTCCCTGCTCTTTTTCCCTGCCCCCTTCTCCCTGCTCTTTTTTTCCCTGCTCTTTCTCCCTGCTCTTTTTCCCTGCCCCCTTCCCCCTGCTCTTTTTTCCTTGCTCCTTCTCCCTGCCCCCTTCCTCCTACTAGTTTTTCCTGCTCTTTTTCCCTCCCACTTCCCACTTTCCCTCCCCCTTCCCCCTGCTCTTTTTTCCCTCCCCATTTTCCCTGTTATTTTCCTCCATCATAACATCATCATCATCATCATCATCACCATCATCATCATCACCATCATAACATCATCATCATCATCATTATAATAGTTATTATTATTATTATTATTATTATTATCAGGTTTATTATCACCATCATTACATTATCGATAATCAAAATTTCATCATCACTATTATTATTTTTATCACCATCACCACCATTATCACCATCTTTATCATCACCATCATTATCGAAAATTTCCACATCACTATCACCATCCATCCCCATCACTATCACCATCACCAACCATCACCATTATCATCACCAACCATCACCATTATTATCACCATCACCAACCATCACCATTATTATCATCATCCACATCATTATCACCATCACCAACCATCACCATTATTATCACCATCACCACCATCACCAACAATCACCATTATTATCACCATCACCAACCATCACCATTATTATCACCACCATCACCCTCACCATTATTATCACCATCACCAACCATCACCATTATTATCATCATTATCACCATCACCAACCATCACCATTATTATCACCATCACCAACCATCACCATTATTATCACCATCACCAACCATCACCATTATTATCACCATCCACATCATTATCACCATCACCAACAATCACCATTATTATCACCATCACCAACCATCACCATTATTATCACCACCATCACCCTCACCATTATTATCACCATCACCATCCATCACCATTATTATCATCATTATCACCATCACCAACCATCACCATTATTATCACCATCACCAACCATCACCATTATTATCACCATCACCAACCATCACCATTATTATCACCATCACCAACCATCACCATTATTATCACCATCACCACCATCACCAACAATCACCATTATTATCACCATCACCAACCATCACCATTATTATCACCACCATCACCCTCACCATTATTATCACCATCACCAACCATCACCATTATTATCATCATTATCACCATCACCAACCATCACCATTATCATCACCATCACCAACCATCACCATTATTATCACCATCACCAACCATCACCATTATTATCACCATCACCACCATCACCAACCATCACCATTATTATCACCATCCACATCATTATCACCATCACCAACAATCACCATTATTATCACCATCACCAACCATCACCATTATTATCACCACCATCACCCTCACCATTATTATCACCATCACCAACCATCACCATTATTATCATCATTATCACCATCACCAACCATCACCATTATTATCACCATCACCAACCATCACCATTATTATCACCATCACCAACCATCACCATTATTATCACCATCACCAACCATCACCATTATTATCACCATCACCACCATCACCAACCATCACCATTATTATCACCATCCACATCATTATCACCATCACCAACCATCACCATTATTATCACCATCACCAACCATCACCATTATTATCACCATCACCACCATCACCAACCATCACCATTATTATCACCATCCACATCATTATCACCATCACCAACCATCACCATTATTATCACCATTATATATTAGTAAGTCCTTTAAATAATGCCACCAAACACCACCTATATTGAAGGAGCTTGTTTCGTGGCATAGTCAGGAGGAATCAGAAGCCACCACCAGGTCTCATACACAATCACAGGGTCCTGGACTTTAATAATAAGGA